>JANZLH020000011.1:1176137-1186436 GCA_026770325.2 Erythroxylum fimbriatum | reverse complement strand
ACTATTTCGGTCGGTATTTTTACCTTCGGGACAATTACCGACCGAAAATATCGCTCACCATATACCGTCGGTATTTACATTTACCGACGGAAATAAACGTTTTACCGACGGAATATTCGGTCGGTGAATAGCTATTTTCTTGTAGGGTTTGTCAAATTTTTAATTATAGCCTGAACTTAAAAAAATAACAATAAAATGTCCAAACTTTCAATTTTTTTCAATTCTAGCCTTACGTTATTCTCACCGTTATCTTGGTTGATGTGGCACTGCCACGTGTCAATAGACTCCTACTAATCAGGCACGTCACTGTTATTAAGAAGAGGTTGCCTAATTAGCAAAATGATGTTGTTTCTTAGTCTTAGTAAAATGACATCGCTTCGCTTATTATCAGATGTCACTCTCTTTTCCTTTATCGATAACCCCAAAAGTTTGTAACTAAAATCCCTAATCTCTTCTATGTCGATAACCCTAAAAATATGAAACTAAAATCCCTAATCGTGTGTGGGTGCTTCTTCTATCATAAAGTTAATTGCTCTATCAAACTAACAAACTAACAATATTTCAAATTTTCAATACAATTATTGTGAGATATTGAGATATGATTCATTCATATCAAGAAAGCACCGTAAGGGAGAACATCAAATGAAGCTTCTTTAATAGAATAAAGAAGAAGTTTTAAAAGACAAGAAGTTACTCGTGTAATTCAATTCTAGAACACCAGAGGTTTTGATAAGGTTACGCTACTCTATAAGGAAAAAAAAGAAAGTTGCGTAACGATTTAGGACAAAAGTGTTATATTTTTTGATGAAACGGAAGTAATTATAATACTATGTTTTCTCAGTCATGTTTAATGAACTATTTGATATAAAAATGGGAGTTTTTTGTGAGTTCATCTTTTCACATGTCTTGTTGTATCCATTCAATATTTTGTTTTAGTTTCATTTTATATCATTTTAGATGTGATTAATTTTTTGGATCATTCTAACCCTTATTTTCATAGTCTTTTAGGTATTTTCTACAAATTTATGCATAGAAAACAATCCTACAATGTGTATGTTAAAGAATTAGTTTTGTTATGTTTCAAAGATATAGGATATCAAGTTAACCCTCCATGAAACAGTACCCTTAATTTTGATGCAAACTGATTAATTTAACGACTTGTTCCTTTGGCAACGTTTCAAGTTTTTGTATGATGTTTAGATGAAAATTTTTTCTCAGTTTTTTATATGTATGCTTTTGCTGAAACAGGTGATAATTCCTTTGTGTTTGTGCATGTGTGATCTTGAACGTGTCATTCTTCATTGAAGTTGTTCCTTACTGTTTATGTGTGGATGGTGTGATTGATTGCAATTCCTTACTGTTTATGTACCGTGAGTGATTGTGCACCAACACCTGTGGAGTTAGAGTTGGAGTTGGATTATGCTTGTGGAGCTACTGGAGCAAGTTTATGCATGTAAAGATGGTGCTTATGGCTGAAAGAGCTGCACCAAGTATCTTGTTTAAAATAGTTAGAGTGATGCTAACCAAATTGTATTACTTTTTTTTTTCTATTTTTGGATATTGTTTAAGTTTCCAAAATTATGTCAATGTATGTTACCTATTTATTTGCTTGTTTTAACCTACTCTGTAATTTACTATTCAAAAATGATATTGACTTTATTGTTGTTATGCATGATTGTTGTCTTTTTCCGGTTAGTTACTCCCCCCGAGGTGTGGGAAGAGATTTTTTGCCATTTTTATTTGTTGAAAGTATTGAAGTACAAGTATTGTCCTATCCATGTCTGTATGTATTTCAATTTCTAGCATTAATCTGTAAGTTTCAACATGTTTAATAAGATAGGTCTTAGGTTGAAGTCTATTATTGATGCCATTTACAATCACTGTAGTTTCTTTATTACATATTAATTTTGGTTTCCCCATATTTGAGTTTAATTGATTTGTTAAACAATCACAAAATCTAGCAAAAGTTTCATATGGGGTAAGGAAATAGTAGGGTCAACGACCTTTTAGTTTAGCACTATCAAAATTTTACATGCATTTTCTACATCTAATTTCACTGTTTAAAAAACACAATCCTGAAGGCATTATCTGCGACAGTTTCTTATATAGATTGAGTTACAATTGGAAGATAAATTTGGCACATTCCTAATTCCTTTTGGTTTGTAACTGAAACTCATCTTGGATTAAGTGCTAAAATGTACAACCTCATAATAATTGCAGTTTCCTTAACAATATTTGCTCTTCTAACTCTTATAATGTCTCCATTTTTTTTGTACTTACATATGACGACCAAACTATGAAATCGCATGGGACTTACAAAATAAATATATAAACACAAATATTAGGACTTGTCACAAATTTGCATAATGCTCACAAATTTTTACACATTCTTACTTCTTGTGAACAACAATACATCTTTCGAACAAAACTTTTACACCATCACACAGAATTTGTTTGACATATTTTACAACAAAAACAAACTTTCATGTCTTTCACAAATACCAAGTACCTACAAGAGAGCTTTAATTTGAATATTAATTAACATTAATTTATACGATTGGCATTGCTACAAACAATAATTAAATTACTTACTTTTGTATTAATGCATTCATAAAAATGTTGACTAATGTTAGGCTTAGCATTTGAAATCTATAACTTCATCAAAGCATTACAATTGGGGCAATCAATATTCAAAATATGTATTATATATAGAAATATCAATATTAATTATATTTGAATCCAATTAAATTATCACATATAACAAATAATATATATTACAGTTATTTTAGCATTGAACATAATGCTTTTTCTTCACAAAATTGAGAATATATCATTCCAGCTTCTGCTACACTATCAGAAAAACAATAAATAACCGCCTTGAATCCATTAATAACATCTTCACACTCTTCCCATGTGAAATATATACCAGGTGCATACCCAACAAAAGCTACATATACTTTATTTCTGGCTATATTTCTTTATCCTTTTATAATATCATCATATAAATATTTAATTACTACCTTAAATGCAACACTACTATGATTTCTTTTCAGAAATTCACCCAACAAAAAATTAAATGCCCAAAATGGTGAAGAGAGTCCACATCATTACGACACCTATAACTTATATTCCATGGGTGTTGGGTATTGACTATCATGATACAATTATACTGAATTGTTCAAAATTCACATCATTTCATGACACATAACACTATTTCATGAACTTATGCATTACTGTTTATTAAATGTTTATATTCTAATGTAATGAAATACTTCAAACATGTTAGAATGATCAATACAATAAGTCAACAAAGGAAATTCAGTTTTAGCATCTACAACAATCAAATATATATAAGAGCCAAACATCTGATATCATATATGTCCTATCTAAAAAGTTTAAAACCTTTAGAGCTCGTAATCATGAGAAAGGAAATTGCAAGGTTGCTGCCACATTACATTCATAAGAGTCATTATAGGTACTACTAGCATGTGCTTGAAGTCTCACTCGATACGTCCCAAGCTTAGTCTTATACATATTTACCATAAATGTATAACTAGCTATATGAAGCAGATACAAGTGTTCAAATCATCTGAAAATATTAGTAGCAACATGGAAGTTTAGGCAATTAGCAAACTCCCATTTGTTCAATTCAAAATCATATGTAGTTAACCAACCTTTATTTATCAAATCATATGTGATGCATATCATATATAATATGGGTGATAAATAGGTCTTTTAGAAAATGACAACTGTTCCCCTGAATATATGGTCATTCTTGGCAACTCCCATTTTTACTTCATTTAGCCTCCTTTCCCTTCCTATACTAAAGATACTACAAGAAGTTACTAACTACTCATTTGAAAAAATAAAATTAAAAGCAATATAATGTATAAGAAACCATTAAGCTTACATATACACAGAAAAACTTCCAGCTTGACTCTTTTGATATATGTATTTCACCAACATTTTCTGATGCAAAGGAGATAAGTAAATAGCTAGTATAATTGCATCAGAATAATAAAACCATTAACACTTTATAATTTAATTTTTAAGCCCTAAATAGCACAGTCTACAGAAAGAAGCTAGTTTCTTTACTACAACATAATACACCCACATTTTCATATGCAAGGGGCTTCATAAAAGGCTTGTAGTACATCAGATTGGATACAAACTGAAATGTTTAAAGTGACTTGGGCACCCGAAACATATCTTTACAAATTTCCTAAAGCTTTTTCAAAATACTTCACAACTTAGCACCCTCACCTACCGAAATCCTAATACAACATCATATTATTTCATAAATAATGAATCAAGAACAATCCTAGTACATCTAAACCAAGAATGAACCCATCTCCCAATGTTTAATGCCCACATTGTAGAACATACAGATAAGACTGAAACAAATGTTGCTTCATCATGTTCCATACCAAAATTTAACATTTGTAATACCATGTCAACTGCTTCTCTATAGAATCCCCATAAGACATGGCAATCAATGACATAATTCCATGCCATCGAGTATCTTAATATGATGGAAAAAATTAGAATTACCCAAAATCGGGGAAATGAAAGAACATTGAAACTAAAATTCCAAAAAGAAAGAAAAGATCGAAACTGACCTGTTGTTAACGAGGGTATGAGAGTGAGAGTGTGTGAGAAGAAATTATGGATTTAGGTTTAAGAAAACGACAATGTGTGTATGTGAGTGAGTGAGAGAAGACAAAATTAGGGATTTAGGGTGTGAGATTGATGAAGAACAGGCTTTCTCCAAAATCCAATGACATCATTTCAATTTTACTATAAAACGACGCCATTTTGCTAATCAAGCAACCTCCTTTTAATGACAATGATGCGTTTGATTAATGAGGGTTCCATTGACACGCGACAGTGTCACGTCAGTTAAGATAACGGTGAGACTAACATCGGGCTAGAATTTTAAAAAAATTGAAAGTTTAGGCATTTTATTGCTATTTTTTTAAATTCAGGCTATAATTGAAAAATTAACAAAAGTTTGGAATTTTTTAAATGATTAACCCAAGAATGAAATCAAATGATGAGAGTAGTTTGTTTTCCAGACGATGGAGACTTCCAATGGCTTCTTCTAAACGACAGCAGGTTCTCACTTAGAATATGTTTTCAAATGGCGGTAATAGGTCTAATGTTTGAAAGGAGAAAGGTGAAAATTAGGGTTAAAATGTGTGGGTTATTTTGGAATAAATTTGGTGGGTTATAGGTTATGAGTCACGAGTCAACCACGGGGTTGTCCATGTATCTATAAATTTTCTATGTGGATGCCCAAATATTAACTTAAAATTAGTTCTTTTAGCCACAATAGCAATGAACTCAAAGAATCAACGTTCTAAAGTGTGTTGTAAGTGTTTTGAAAGGATACAAACTTAATTGAAAAAATTTAACGATTTGACACTGAAATGAAAAAAAATACCCAAAGATTTGTAGTGATGAATTTATTATCCCTTTGTTGAAGAAATATGAGACTTCATTTACTGTTTATTGTTTAGTTATTATTTTATTTCATTTTTAAAATTAAACCCTTTCTTGTTTTTATAGTAAATTTCATAATCGAATATGAAAAAAGATGCTTTTCATCATATTTAGAAATAAGATAAAAGACACAGATCTTATAATTTAAAAAGCCTTAGAAAAACTTTTGATATTTAAAACTTTTGAAATAAAAATCATTTGTCTTAAACTTTAGTTAAAAATGACAATAAAATATATACAATATGAACATCAAACGTAGACTAATTATATGTTATTTACATGATGATTTGATAAGCGAACTAATTTAATCTTATTCAAACTAATAGTTTATTATAATTATTTTAAATTAAATTTAATTAGTTTTAATTATATTTAAAAGTTGAAATGAGCTACCATTTTAGTGACATTTGATTAGTTTATATTTGATATTCATATTGTATTGTTTTTATCGTTATTTTTTAATTCAAATTTAAGAGAAGATATTTTTCTTTTAGAAAATTAAAGAATTAAAGAATTTCTTAGAATATAGAAGAGATATATGTCTTTTACGTAAAAAAAAGTAATCATGAATAATATAAATAATTATTAATACATGAATAATCAATATATTATGTTACAAAATAATCATTAAAATTATTAAATAAAATCATATAATTATTATCTTTTATTTTATGAGCATGAACAAGATGGTGAAAAAGTTTTGTACTAATATTATTTTAATTAAAATAAAAAATTCCTACTAAATAATGAGTCCAGATCTCCGTGGAACTGTAAAATAAATGGTTAAGATTCTATGACACAGAATAAGACAGAGTAATATTGGACAAAAGATTTGGATGCCTAAATAATACCGATATAGTTGGTGACGTTAGATATTTTGTCACCTAATCGTTAACCTTGCTTCCATAAAATCTAAATATTCCTGTACCGCTGTACGTACATGAAATATTAGGAATGCGTGGGTAGAATTAAACGAGTCCAAATTCTTTGTCCAGTTTTTATGGTGTCTTACTGTGTTCAGTGAATCTCAGTCATTTATTTATGTGGGCTCCATATTTATTTATATAGAGTCTGCGCGAGACCCGCATAAATAAATGGCTGAGATTCACTGTAAACAAACTGAACAAAAAATCTTGTTCCGAATTAAACTGAAAAAACGGTGACCCAAACTTGAAAGTTAGATCTTCCCTTCCCTCTTTCCTTCGTATGAGTTGTCGTGCTCTTAAAGTATTTCATCTGCAGCCAAAAATCAGGTTCAAGTCTCTATGATCATTGTCCATGGCCATATATCAGTGCTCATAAATAACCCCCCTTGGCGTCGTGTGAACCAGAGCTGAAAAATATGGATTCCCTGTCTTCCTCTTTCCTCCCTCCATTGCCCAAATCACTCATTTCTTCTTCATTTCCATCTTCCTCTAGTACTCGTGTTATAAGAGTTCCTCTTCTCAATGTTTCATCTATCAGAATTGAGGAAAAACCCAAAGCCATATCTTCTACCAACACCAAATATCCCTCAGAATCATCATCAAGTACGGTCCAAAAACCATTCCCATCTTCATCTTCTTCTACTCCAACCAACCGATCTGCAGCATCCACCAAGAAGAAGTCCCTCACATCACCTGTGGCTAGAAAGGGAATAGACAATTCAAGCTTACCCACTGCTATGTTCAACATATTTGACGACATCATCAACAAATTCATAGACCCTCCAGTCAAGTCCTCAGTTGATCCAAGGTACGTACTTTCTTACAACTTTGCTCCTGTCGACGAGCTTCCTCCCACTGAATGTCAGGTGTTGGAGGGCTCTCTTCCGCCATGCCTCGACGGCGCGTACATTCGCAACGGCCCCAACCCACAGTACCTTCCCAAGGGACCATACCATCTCTTTGATGGCGACGGTATGCTTCACTCTATCAAAATCTCCAAAGGCAAAGCCTTTCTCTGCAGTCGCTATGTCAAGACCTATAAATACACTACCGAGCGTGATGCGGGAGGACCACTACTTCCAAACGTATTCTCAGGCTTCAACGGGCTCACCGCCTCCGCGGCACGTGGTGCTCTCGCCGCCGCTCGAATTATCGCCGGCCAGTTTAATCCTTCTAGTGGAATTGGACAAGCCAACACTAGTTTGTCTTTCTTCGGCAATCGTTTGTTTGCTCTTGGCGAGTCTGATTTACCTTACACGGTCCGCTTAACGCCCAGTGGAGATATAGAGACCACCGGTCGGCATGATTTTGGCGGGAAGCTTTTCATGAGCATGACTGCTCACCCTAAGATCGACCCTGATACAAAAGAAACTTTTGCGTTTCGTTACGGTCCCGCGCCACCATTTTTAACGTTTTTTCGGTTTGACGCAAACGGCAATAAACAGGCAGATGTGCCCATATTCTCCATGACACGACCGTCTTTTTTACACGACTTTGCAATCAGCAAAAAATATGCCATATTCTCAGAGATACAACTTGGAATGAACCCGATGGAGATGATCTTCAATGGAGGCTCACCGGTCGGAGCTGATCCGGCGAAAGTATCGAGGCTTGGAATCATCCCACGTTATGCAAAAAACGAAGCTGAAGTGAAGTGGTTTGACGTGCCAGGTTTAAACATAATACATGCCATTAATGCATGGGACGAAGAAGACTCCATGGTCATGTTAGCTCCAAATATCCTATCAGTGGAACACACAATGGAGAGAATGGAACTTATTCATGCATTGATTGAGAAAGTGAGAATAGATTTGAGAACCGGAATTGTGACAAGAACTCCTGTTTCAGCTAGGAATCTAGATTTTGCTGTAATAAATCCTTCTTACGTTGGGAAAAAGAGCAGGTATGTGTATGCAGGAGTAGGTGATCCAATGCCCAAGATATCTGGGGTTGTGAAGCTCGACGTCTCAAAAGGAGAGCAGAAGGAGGAGTGCACGGTGGCCTGCCGGATGTACGGCCCTCGGTGTTACGGCGGCGAGCCATTCTTTGTGGCGAGAGAGCCTGAGAATCCCGAGGCAGAGGAGGATGATGGGTATGTGCTGTCTTACGTTCACGATGAGATTTGTGGCGAATCCAAGTTTTTGGTAATGGATGCCAAATCCCCAAACCTGGATATTGTGGCGGCCGTTAAACTTCCCAGGCGAGTTCCCTACGGATTTCACGGACTGTTTGTGAGGGAAAGTGAGCTGAAAAGACTGTAATAAATGTGGTATTTTGTTTGCTTCGATCTCATAATTGACAGTTGCTAGTATAAAGTATAAACCAATAGGATTTGAATGAGTGATTAAGAATAGAGCATTGTATGCTAAACTAAATTTACATGAATTATATGTATATTTGTCCTTTAATAAATTAAAAAAAAACACATTTTAGTTTAAGTTACTTGGTTATCACATTTTCTTATTAGAGTAATTAATTACATTGGCGAAGAGTAAAGTGTTAATAAAACTTGGGGGAATTGGTGGGGACCAAATCTTTTGTCCCACTTTCTCAAAACCAACTCTGTGCCATTCATCCACGACCACAGATTTTTGTGATCCCAGATTTCAACCCGAATTGGTGTGGTGTATACAGGTTGGTAACCCCAACTGTAGGCATGTCCGCAGCTGTTACTGCGTAGACTGTGGATGGTGGCCAGCACGCAACAAGTGCCTTACATGCACATGTAAGTAAGGTAGCATCACAATTCAGTTTTGGGAGTTATTACCAGGTCAGAAGACATTCGAAAAGACAAATTGCATCGAGGCCTCGATCCTAGCTGGGTAAGCTAACAAGTAATGATGCCTATGGTGACCCTGACCACGCTTTTGATCTCAGTATTTGATGCAAGGATACTCTCCCTCTTATCCTTTTCTATTAAATTTCGGGATCGAGGATCCATCTTTTTGTATTCTATCTAAATAAATAACTGAGATTTAACGGGAAAGTAGAAAATAAGACAAGAAATAGGAGAACATGATCTCAATCATCTACTTATATAAAACTCACAAAAAATAAATAGTTGAGATTAAACGAAACATAATTAGTAGACACAAAATGAGACAAAGGATCCGAGGGCAAGAGGATATATCGTCCCAGTATTTGACAACCCTACCTTGAAACCTCGAGATTCTGACTTATTAAGAGCTGTTTGATGATTGCCTGTCTTTGAACCTCAATATTCTCAAGAGCTCTAAGTAGTTATCAAAGAGACTTAATTGGGATCAGAGAAATTACCCTTAGTTCAAATTCTTAAAATTGAGTAATTGACAGGTTTTGGATAGTTGTTTTGTTGGATAAGGAGACTTGTCGGGGTGTGTGTGGTGAATGAGGATGTTCCATTGCATCCTCCATATAATCACATCTCACAAGCTCAAAAGTGGTGGCAGCTAGCTATTGCTTGTGAATGTTTCGAAGAATGGTGTTTATGATTTGTCTTATGTTGGGGTGATTGTCTCGGATTGTAAAGCTCTTCTACATGAGCTTAGCGACATTGATATCTATCATGTCAATCGATCAGCGAACAAGGCAGCCCATGCTATAGTTAGGGAGGCGTTGTTTCAATCTGATTTTGTGTCTTGGGAACGATTTTTTTCCCTTTTGTGACTACTATTGCTTGTTTTGAGTGCCTTCCTACTGATATAATTCCGCTAGGTTTTCTTCGTCAATCTTCTGAATCTAGGTCGGGTGTATTAGGTGAGTCTGTCGACTCAGGGCTAAGTTGGTCCGATTGATTCGATTTTCCTGGTCGTTTTCTTAATAATATAGTTTCAGTTTCTAAAAAAAAAAAAAGTGGTGGCAGCTAGCTAGCAGCATATTCGGTATTAATCAC
>JANZLH020000011.1:1089158-1106261 GCA_026770325.2 Erythroxylum fimbriatum | reverse complement strand
CACAATTCAACCCCCCCTTCTTGTGCATTTTGTATATTGAACATTTAGTCTATACTAATGTGTGCATTCATAATATGATATATATTGATTGATGTGTTTTAAGACTTCCAATATCTTGCTAGTTCATACATATTTTGTACTTTATAAGCCCCTCTCAAAAAACATGGAGCATATATATGCACTCTTTGTGGGTGTCCGTGTCAGACAAGAGTCCAACACGGACACGTGTCCGACACGCAAACACGGCTCCATTTTGTCGTGTCCGTGCTTTTTAGCATCTCAGTGATATAAAGTTGTATACGACGATATATAACAATTTTGGTACAATTTTCAAATAAATTTGCACTAGATGCCATGCACCCTTCAACATTCAAATTCACCAAAAGCTTTAGGGACAACATATATACATATCCATATAATTACCGAACAAGTTCCATTTAAGACAAAATACATAACTACAGAGCAAGACACTGTTAAATGGTTTATTCAAAAATATTCCAAGAAGTTGATCAAGTGCACTAAGATACTCTCATTTGCTACGCTGCAATAAATTGAGTAATGACATGTGTTTCGATTATACCAAGTAATAAATTAGTTATCGTTAAAACAAGAAGAAAAGAAGAAGAAAAGAACCTTCAAGTTTCAGACTTTCAACAAAGTCTCTCGTATTAAGAGGCAAATTAATAAAAATTGTGTTAGGAAAAGAACGAATAATTGAGTTCAACTGAAAAAAAAAGACGCACACTTGGTATTATTTAAACTTAGAACATTCATAGCTTGGCATTATTTAATAGCCCAAATGGTAATACAAGGCTAGCTAGCATTTAACTCTAGATTTTGTACACGAGTGTCAAATTAAGAAATTCAAAGATAATATTAAGAGCTAGATTATGTTCTCACATCGTAACTAGAAAAGAAACCAAATACTAGTCCCAAATCCCAAATCCCAGATCCAAAAATGAACAAAAAGTAATATGTGATCCATATAATTTAAACAAGTATGAATTCGTTTTTTAATGAAGTTGGGAATTAGTTTAGGTGTTATTTAAAATAGCAAGCTTTAGTCAATACATTTACTTATCTTTTCCATATTAGAAGTTAAATTAGAATAGGTTATTTTAAGTTCTCATTAGCATTTAATATTACTAGGGTGCAACGAGTTAGAATTCAAGCACCGAAAGGATTTTGTTGCGAAGAATCTTATCAAAGTTTATCATTTTAGTTTGTGAATGAGAAAAGGGGAATTTCTTTAGTAGGGAAGTGTGATGCTTTCTTTCAAAATCTGATACTTAGATTCATGTGATTCCTAAAACCCCAGAGAGACTAACAGCATTAAACCTCATCTTGAGAATGTTAAGATCAAACATAGGATCCAAAGTTAGTACTGTCAAAACTTTCTTTTCAACGTTACAAAGATCAATGCATACAGTGCTTGTCGTCTCTAGAAGAGTATACCGATACTCAAATCACAAAATTATAATGTCATTAGAAGCTAAAACAGATACCATCAAAACTACCATAAAACAAGTGAAGTTAGAGGTTGTTCCGATGTTTCAGTTCTATTAATTACTAACCGCAAGCAACGATGAATTATCACTGCATCACTAAACAACATGATTGCATTAATAAGAACCTTCCACATATTGGGCCACCTAACCATCAGTCTGTGCATCCATGTACCCTTCAAATTCGTTTACAAAAGTGGAAGCAATAGCCCCAATGAACAATTAGAAACCACCAGATTGAAAATGGATATGTGCCGTCCCTAATGTACGTGAAACCCAAAAACAAAAGCCAATAGATAAAAGAGGTTTATGCTTGAGCTTGATCACCCATAAAACCCAACAAAATGACTAAAACAAATGTATCCAGGTATCCACGTAGAGAACATACACACATAGAAATGGATTATTAAAAATAACGAGAACGTTTAAAGACAAAATTGAAGGGTTAAAAGGATCTTACAAGACCGTGCCTTTCACCGGCTTGAAAGGAGAGCTTTTGGTGGTTCATGGCCTGTGTATAGAGCTGAGAAAGAGAGTTAGCCCCGCTGCAAAACGAAGCGTACATGGTCCGATCCACTTCGTCGAGGCTCGTAGCTATGGATTTCCTCTTCTTACCCATCTTTTTACCAAATAATCACCCTACGCCTAACCTACCAAATTCAATTAAATAACAAAAGTCTCTCTTAAACGGGTGATTGGTTGATTTTGATGTCCTATTTTCTGAGTAAATTCTGGTGAGAAGTAATTGAAGAAAATATTAGGAGATTAAAGAGATGGATGGAATATGGTGGTTGCGGCGGTGGCTTTTGGATGTAGATGCGTTCGTTGTGTGTTTTTATATAGCAAGAAAGCATATAAGATGGCGTTCGGGGTGTGCTTGTGTACGGCTAAAGAAGTTGTGGGTTTATAGATGGCACAAATTATAGAGGATGCGGGACTAGGCCGGACAACGCTGGGTCCAAACCGATGACACCACTTAATTCCAGTTTGTAAAGATATTTCATCTTTTTTTAAGAAAAAAAGTTCGTATATTCATTCACAAAAGGTAAAAATTACAAAAATAAGTGATAATCATCACCAACTGAGGGAGTATGTACAAACTGGCTAACTACAAAATTCATTAACAATACATGCACTATCTATATTCCTAGCTACTTGATACTAGATGAGATGAGATGTTGATGAAACTTTGTCAAAATACTGATCCTTGCCTTGAGATAGAACTCCATCCTGGTGAACTTACTGTAAATTTTGGATTTTCCAAATATCTTAGTGTTTCTCTCCATCTATATGAAATATACAAGCATTATAAAACCAGCCTTGAACACTTTTAGATCCTCCTTGTTTTTCCATTTTAACCCATTGATCCAATACAGATAGTATTCCCAACTGAGGTTCATTTCCTGTAGCTCAAATAAGTTGAGAAATTTTTTCTATAGTGGACTTGTGTGGCAGTACTTGAAAAAGACATAATCAATTGATTCTTCCTCACTGACATATAAAGGACAGAAGTTATCTGAGATTTGAAATTTTATCCTATCTTTGGTATTTAGCTTTAGTCTAGCAGCTAACTAAAGTATGAAAGAGTGTATCTGTGCTCTTTCAAAACTACATATCAGCTTGTGAGAGGGGAATGTGATCAGTGGACTAAACAACATGAAAGAGTGTGTCTGAGCTGTTCCAGAACTCCATATCAACTTGTGAAAGCAGAAAGTGATCAGTGAACCAAACATCTATTTATATGATTGAGCAATAAATTTGTGAGATTTATGTAACTCCTATCTAACTTCGGCCTCTTGCCTCATATTAGGTGAATAATCTCACATACAATCTATTATTGGTCTAATTCCTCTCCGTGCATGAAATGGCGAATACCATGTGTCATTGCAATATGTGCATTTTGGTGTTTTTAGGGATTAACCGTGCTAGAGCTGAAAAATGTCGAGTCTTGCATAAAGGTCCAAGAGAATGCCAACTGTCAAACCAGACTGTTGTGCCTTTTCCATCTCTAATGTAATGATTGATATAAGAATGCATAAAAGATCTGGTGCATAATATTTGTTGAAAAGGATAGGATTGAGTACTTTTTTGAGCCACATACCAAATGCTTCCTTCTTTGACATGAAACATGTGCACCCATTTTACCCAGACACTCTCCTTATCATAACAAATCCTCCATAACTTTTTAGCTAACAATACCTTGCTCATTCTACTAATTGAATTGATACCTAATCCACCATATTTTTTGGGTAAACAAATTGTAGCACCCCACTCTCATAGTGCATATCCCTGAACATACTGACGGTATTAGAGAATATGCTCTACGAGAGTGGCATGCTAGAACAATCAATCAATCATAACTACTAAAAACATTTCACGTATCACACGCATATTTCAGAAAACCACTAATCAAATTGGGCCCTTTTTTTCATAAACATCATAATCATAATTATTATTATACTCATTGATCAATCTCATTTACAAACATTTCCAATTTGAAAAGTCATTATAAAACAGAATTATTCAGATACATATGACACAAAAATTGCGGAATACATTCTTTAATACAAAATAATGAAAAATCTATGCAGACACAAACTGATCTCAACCTTTATCTCTTACTCGAATGCAGTGGCTAGACTCTAATTTGTCTAATTGGAGATTTTCTCTAAGCCTAAAAAATGTTACAAATTTTGGGTTGAGTTTTGCAAACTCAGTGAGCGGACCATCCTCGATGGCTTACTCAATCACATAACACATCAATTTATCAATTCAACATGTTGATTCACATACATTTCATATTCACTTAAATCATATTTCACATTCAGAAATCATTCAAATTATTTATTTCAACCATTTAAATCATACATACCAGATGCATATGCAATACTCATGAGACTCGCTTTCAATTGTTATTGTTGTGACTGAGTGCCTGTAACTGTCTTGTATCTATTGTAGATACCGGACTTATTAATAACTGTCCCTTATCTGTTGGGAATACATAACTCATTTTACATAGTGAGCCTTTGGCTCTTAATCACGTTCTGAGCTTTAAGCTCTTTTTCACTTTCTGAGCTTTAAGCTCTTTTTCAATGGCTACTCCGATCACAATAGCCTTTATATTGTCATGCATTCATGTAATAAAATGCATCACATTCATATATATTATATTAGTCATTTGATTTCAATTTCACATTCACATTCACATTTATCATCGGACCTTGGTTCAGCATTCAACAATAATGTTGAGTATCACTTATTCATTCAAATTCACATTCAAGGAAGCACTTCCTATGTTCTCACATTTATCAAACTCCTCGAACTATTAATGTCTGAAATTGTCTCAATCACATTCACATTCAGTAGTAATTCAATACAGAAATTTAAAACATAACAAACAAAGAAAGTGAGACCATCTAGGTTAACTCACAGTACGCTTCAGAATAGCATTTGCTTCTATGGTCCAAAACGTCTAAATGTTGGCTTTCAACCCTGTGTATCAACTTCATGGAATACATACATTACACACTCACATTACTAATTGCATAATCACATAAACATTCAATTGTACACATATATATATGTGTTATGTATAATGCATGCTCAATTTGACTATTCCGGGTATGTTTCCTTTATTCACATCTCATGATCATTCTTACTTCAAAACTCATATAAGTATAATTTGGACTTTAGTTTACACCTTAATAATACAAACTTATTCCAAGTTCATCACTCAATCATGCACTAAGGTTCATGGCTCAATACATTTGATTCTTATAACGTCATCAATTAATCATTTACCAATCATTTCCTAATGAATTTAGATGACCATGAAATTTGGTGAAGAGGAAGGACAATGTGTTAGGAGCTTATGGTTCAAATTTCAAGTCAATCGGAGGTCTGGAGAAGAAGTTATGGTCAAAAGAGTGAAAGGTGTTTAAAACTGTCAAAAAGTATTGCACCTTCACTATCATCGTGCATTTCCTGTTGATTCCTCTCACGATCATGCATTACCTGACATTTCCTCTCTGTCATGATCGTGCACTACCTGATATCTCCTCTCTGTCACGATCGTGCTTGTGCATGATCATGCAACTCCCCTGAGGTTTCCTTTAGCGCGATCGTGCATTACCTGGTGGCTTTTCTCAAAATAGATTTTCGGGTCAATATTACATGGCCATTTTGATAAGGAAAGAAGTATTTCGGCAATAAATTCTCCTAAAAAATTTTCCCATATGTCTTAAGTTTCTAATGACACCAATTTAATGCAATTTGGTTTAGTATTCTGCAAGTTAAACCTAAAATACTACAGACTATTCCCAAACCGCGACAACATACTATACTCAACTTCAAGCCAAAATTTGAAACTCTTAGAGACAGAATTAAAATTTGATTCATTTATGAAAAATATATCCATATGTCTATACTTTAATCTAAACTTAAAAACAACCCATTTGGATATCTACATATCAAGTTATGGCCAAAATACCGATGTATGTTTAGTGAAAAGACTATAGCTAACATACTCCAGCAATTCTTCCTTCACTTTTTTCCAGATTTTTTACACTTTATACCAAAGTTAAACAGCCTCTTTATAGTTCATCAATTATACCCTTATTAGGCCTGAATCATCCTCCAATTCCTCATCAATAACCTCTCCTATTTCTGTTCAAAATTATTCAATTAACAGCTCACAAATCCTAGTCTTTCATGCAAAAATCAAACCAGAAACTTTTACATTATTATGCATATAGTCCTAGTTCTTTCCCAATTCAAGAACATCAAATTAACATCTTTCTTTAGCATAAATCCAACTTCATTATACTTCAAATCTAGACCTAATTCATCCATAAATCAATCTATATCCTACAGTTTTCATTTACCAAAAACAAACATAAAACATCCAAGTTTATTCCACACATTTCCAGCACGCTTCATCATCGACATCTCATACATGTCATTCCAATTCAGGCACCATTCTCATACTAATAAACATACCATAAAGATCATATTTGCTACCTACTTTTTAAGCTTCCAATTTTAGCTCAAAACTTCAGATTAACTAAGCCTCCATTCATGCGTGATTATTCAAGAACTTAAGGTGAAAATAGGTTGATTTTAGATAGCAATATGAAGACCACTTTGAACCGATTTCTTGGATATTTTGTGAGGAATTAAAATCTAAATTTTCCGTGATAATTTGAGCTAGGGTTTAACCAAAATTCAAGAGAAGATGGATGCAATTTCGGTAGAGAAGACGAAGAACGAAGAGATGACTGCAAAATTTTCCTTGCTGTAACTTTCTTCACTAGGTGCTAAGTGTCGTAATTTGGACAAGGCATTTGTCTTAAGGCATGTATGCCATGTATCAACCTAATATGCTGCCATTTATCCACACTTTAAGTTGCCATATGTCACCAATTAATCAGTCCATATGTCTCATTATAATTAGTCCACACGTCACACAATAATTGGTTCATTAGTCATTTAATTACTAGTCCATTTGTCACTCATTTAACTAAGCCAAATGTCACTCAGTTATAGGCTAAATCATCCAATTTTTTATGTATTAATTTATCCTACCACTTGGCATTTGTCCTAGTCCAAATGTACATTTAATCCATCAATTTCCCAATCCATAACATTAATTCCAATTTACTAATTGAAATCTAATCATACCAAAATTCAAGGCGTATTAATTCATAGTTCACATCATGATCACTTAACATTTTTCATATCCCGGAATAAGTCAATTGAGTGCATATGTTATCTTTGTAATGTGTTCTAATATCAATACGTGTATGAATGCTAATGTTATGCATGTATATGCAATACTTAATCTAGGGTTAAATCTTAAGCATATTATGAAAAATAGGATATTACAAATACAATATGTGGGAGCCACAAAAATGTTATTCTGAGATAGTTTATGAGTCATTCACATTAGCGGAGAACTTAATGTTAAGTTATTTTTTGTCAAAAATTGAAAGGTGGATCAATTAATGCTACTTTCTACACTTTGGGTTAATAGTACAAAAATAAGTAAATTTTATGATTTTTTATAATTAAACCTAAAATATATCCAAAAGTTGGTCAATTCCATAGTAACTCTCACATATAACATAGACCAAGGAAACTTATGTCTCTTGCTATTGGTAATTGTATCTCTCTAATAAAGTGGTAACATGAAGTCACTTATGTCTCTCTAATTGCCTTTATAAATTCTATCAAATGAACCTTCTGTAATATGAATATCAATAACAAATTATTTGGTAATAGGTCTCCAAACTCTCTATATGCCAAAATATTAGTCCTTATTTATGTTATATAGTAAACGTCACTTAAATATGCAAAATCTTCATTTGTATTCTAGGTTCTCATTACGAGGTTATACAATCCTCACTTTGTGCATATAAGGAAGCATTTATATTTTAGCACCTTTGGCATTAGTGGCCTTTATTTAAGCCATATAACAATTCTATTAGCTAAAGTTCTTAAGGAAATTTTTATTTCCTTTTAAATACTAGTGTAAAGTGTCATAAGTCATTGCTATCGTAAAATATTACAATTCTATCACTTAAGCCCTTGTTTATTAAAATAAAATTGTCAAAGAAACATATGAACTTATAAATGCTAACTTTAATTGTTTATATGCATTGGTTATATTATTGTTATATGCAAGTAAGTAATTGTCATGATGCCATATTATACATATTATTTTTATATTTTGTTAGATATTTGTTTTATACTTAATATAATGATTATATGCTTTCTTATATGAAAACTACTTATATGTTTTATAGGATGATATTTTATATGCAAATTACTTATATACTTTATAAGATGATAGTTGATAGAAAGCCATTATAAAGGTTTTCAGTTGTGGGCATTTAACACAATAAGGAGTTCTTCAGTGTAATAGTATTGACTTAGAAGTATTTGACAATTCTACTTGGATTATGTTAGTCTATGATAATTTTGTGAAATGGAAATAAAATTAAGTTGTAAGTAAATAATAAGTTTATGATATTTGATCCCAAGTATGAGTTTAGTTGATCATTTTAGGAAATTAGAGTTCAAACAAAGTGATAAAGACTAGTTTGTAGTAGCAAATATTTCCCACCATTCTTATGATCTTTTACAAAGAATCAGAGGTCTAATGAATAATGTAAACCAAATGCATGAAGATAGTTTTATAAGAAATATTTATAAAGATGCAAGAAAAGGAGGTTGTTTAAGATAAATCAAATGCATTCCTAAGATTGATCACTTTTTTTAGATGTTATTAATGATGGAATATGCTTACCAGATGAAGAATAAGGCTTGAAAAATGTTTGATAACCAACATAATGTAATTAATGACAATGTCATGTTGATATTAGGCAGTATTGCATTGGATAAGAAATTTGAACAGCAGAAGCAAATCGATGGCAGTATAGTTCTTATGATTGGTATCAAACTTATTAGTATTTACACATGTAAAATTCTAAAGGCTAACTAGTGTTATTCTAGAAGCTAGATAAGTCTTGGACTTGTTGATTAGTTATTTAGTTTTAAAAGGATCGACTTTTTTTAAATTTTTTTGTTTTTTTAATTAGATTATGATAAGGGGAGAATATCCTTTTCCTTATAAGACTTTATTTTTATGCATTTTATACATTTTAAATCCTATCTCATTAATGTAATTTGTAAAGATAATTAAGAAAATAATTTGATAGTTTTCTTCACTTTCGATGAGAATTTTATCTCTATTCTTGAACAAGAATTTAATCCGATTTTATTAAGGTAATTTGTTGGCAATCAAAATTTCCATAACTTTAGATTTAATCAGTTGGTTTAATTAGGGTTCAATTTTCCTTACTTACTTTTGAAAATGATCATATTCTTGTAAGTCACGTTTTAGGAGATTTTTAAAATAAGTCTCACATTACTTTAGTTTGGAATAAATTGTTAAAAGAACATTGGATTTTAAATGTATATTTAGAGAATGTGGATGATCCAATGAATTCATTACTAATATTAAGGTGGCATGGCAATTGACATGAATACGTGAGAAAAGTTAGTGATTTTGTTGATGATTTTAAAGTTCACTTAGATAAGATTTCGGTAATGTGGCATGAAGTTTGAGTGATCTTATTAAGGGAATATATAATATAACTAAAGATACGGGTAATATAGTTGAAAATATAGAAAAGAATAGGGTTAAAGTGGCTGATGATGGTATTCGTGATGTGGATAAAAATGCTTGATAGGGATGAAGCACTATGAGATAAGAGCTTATGGGAAACAATAAAAGATATAGACTGATGTGGTTCAAAAGAAGATATAGGCTAATATGGAACATAACATAAGGGATGGTGTGAAATAATATGACATAGGGACTAGTTTAGCAAATGAAACAAATGATAGGCATTTTGATAATGCATAAGAGGGATTAGATAAAAAGGGAAAGTACTAATAAGGAAGAGGGACTTGAGGAGCAACAAATACATTTTTCAATTTTAGAGATGATTAAATTTTATTATGAATGATGATGTAGGTCATGAAGCTATATATATGACTTGTTAGATTTTAAAGTTTCCTATCCAATGACAAATATCTTAATGTAGAAAAGTTAGATGCAACTTAAAGGAGGCCTAATTAAACAAATAGATATGTTTTTGGTATGATGGATACAAAATAGATTTTAGGGACAGTTCTTGACAGTGCCATATATTTTAAAGATATAGACACTGATAATGAAATTGTTTGATTTGAAACTAAAAAAAAGGATTATAGTTATTCCCTTAGTGATCCACTTGAATTGTATGCATCATTTGATATAAATGATAGGTACTTCGATCTACAAACATACAAGTTAGAGCATATGTATAATGCATTAATTTAAATACATTTGTTTAGTTTGATATAACTAGTCATTTATAGAGTACCAGCTAACCTATTGCATAAACGTTTGTAAGAACTTTTGCACTGGGAGCTTAATATAGCCATCAATCTCAACCTTAAGTTTTTACAACATCACTAGAATGAAGAGGGACTTTAATCCAATTGATCATAGTAATTATCAGTTTTCATTTCAACCAAGAGACTTTAAATAGAAAGAAATGTCAAATATAACATCATAGTAGTTGTATGGAAAAGCTTCTCAATATAAAGTTGTTGAAAAATCTACATAATAGTCATAATATATTGAAATTGATATTGTTTTTCAATATAGTGTAAATGAATTTTAATGTTTAAGAATTTATTTAGCTCTTTTATTTTGGAGTTTGTTGTTAATCAATTTTAATTTTTAGACAAATTAATTATATTCATATGTCAATTTTTGTACTGCACATCAAGATATAATTATATTAACATTGTTTGTTGATATAATTACTTTAACTCTTGACATATATTTTGAGAAATCAATGATTTTAATTAAGAATACTATTATTGTTTACTTTCTTGAACCATCAATTTTATGGAATACCATTGAAATTATTAGATTTTCTTAAATTTGCCCTTATTAGACTATAAAAATGAAGGTAATAGAGAAGTATATACTTTACAGATTCATCAACTTACTATACTTATTGAGTTTGTCGGAATTTTATTAAATATTTTATAATTGTTGAGATATGAAAATAAAGAACAATTAACATGTCATAATTTTGCCCAAATTTTAGCATTTAAATCTTTTATAATCTTATCTTAACGTGTTCAAGCTCAATATTTTTAAGAAAAAGATTGTTCCTCAATTCAAATTTAAAAGTTTGAAATAAAGGAGCAATATCATCATTAATCAAGGGAGAATTAAGAAGATTTGAGTTGACAAAATGTTTATTTTACAAATTTAGATAAGATTATCATAATCATAGTGAAATCTAGAACGATATTAGGCATAAGTACTCGTAATAAGCATTACAATATCCAGACTTTGAATTTTCAAGAGAAAGATACGTTTAAAGTCGTTAAAATCTTATCTTGGTAAATTTGGGCGTAATTTAATGAAGTTTTAATATGAGGGATCTAAAGAATTGCAATAATAAGATTTTTACATAGGCTTTAAGTGGCTATAAATAGAGTCAAGGTGAAGGAGCCAACCATCTAAATTTCTAGCTACAATTCCCAACCTTTTACAAAGCCTTTCTTTATAGTAGTTTTTATGGCCACTTTTGACTTATTTTCTTTGTCTTAGTTGAAAAAAGTGAAAGCCTTTTGGAATCTTAAAGATTGGGAGGCACTTGAGTCTTAGTGTGGATTATTTCATTCAATTCATGTATTGGATTGCTTTTTTATGCTTCTTTTTTATGATTATTTTTTATTGATTTCTAATGAGCGCTATTAGTCTATTGATTGAAATGATCATTTTCTATATTAAAGTTTGAATACATAAAAGTTCAATTTTTTTAATCATTTGTAGCAACTAAGTGCTTAAATTTATTACATGAAAAATTATTACTTTTAATACATTCAACTAAATTAATCGCAACCATGGATGTTGTGTTATCTTGCTTCGATGATCTTTCTTTTTTTAAAGATATTGTTTAATTAAATTTTAGATGGTATCAAAGGTTGTTAACCATTAAGGGTTAATTGAATAATGTATTTTCTATTAGCTAATCCTAAGAAAAAAGGGATATTTAAATATCACATCGAGTATATATTTGATGAAATAAATATTTTTGTGTCAATGATCAATCATAGTTTGAAAAAATGGAAATGAGTGTAAACCAAGGTTTGTTTTATTTATAACTCTTATTTATTATTCAGTTTAGTTTCTTTGTTACAAAATTCCATATTATCATAATTCCCCATTTTGGTTAAGAATTTTCCTTTGTAATGATTGATGAATTACAATTCCTCGTGGAATCAACTCCTACTTTCCGATATTTACGTTTGTTGATTGCAAAAATTTAGGAATTAATTTAGCTACATACAACAGTTCTACCACCAATAGTCATCGCTTAGTTTTATGCTTGTTGGAAGCATATAAAACCTATTAATAGAAAGATACTATTAAAATAAGCTTATTAACATTTTCCCTCTAATATCAACGTATATAACACAAACTAAAACATAGTCGTTTAAGCATAATATAAGCCTACATGGACCTTCAACATGTATTCATAGTTTTAGATAGCACAAATATATGATAATAACACTTATCATTGCCAAAAACTATAGCAAATAGATCATAAACATCTCCTAACTTCTTCTTCTCCTTCACAACAACCTTTATTTCATGATCTAATAATGCCATCTTTCATTTAATTTTATTCCTCCACTCTTCAGCCTTTTAATAGTTCCCTAACACATTTGAATTTCTTCAACTATTAAGTAGTCCTTAGTTGATAAATCTCGTATTTATATACTTCCCTATACTACAAAGGAAGCGTTTTCCCTTTTCTTTCTTTAGTAGTGTATATACCCATTAGGAGCATATTAAAAAAGATTAAAGGTTTAGATCGCTCCTAACTATTGCTAAAAGGTTTAACTTAATTTCTACCATTATTTAGGACATTAAATTAGATTTTAAGATTATCAGAATAATATTATTTACACTTTAAATCATAATCATCATTGCTATTTTATGATGTTGCTCCTTCGATTCCCAAAAGTGATATAACATATATCACACATTTATTTAGCACATTTTGTATTACACCACATATAAGCAATAAGATTATTTATGAAAGTGGTCCCTTTGTGTGGATTTCATTAACAAATAACTACTTAATCTATTATAAAATGGATGTGGAATGTTTTATATTTTTCATAAATTTGTCATTGTCCAAGTGATTTCTTTGCATTGCCCCATTTTTAAACGATATAATTATATTACCTAAACTACTTTTTGTTTCCACTTTATGTCGAGGCTTTGGTGATCCCAAATAAGGGACTTTAGTTTGGATCATTTCTAAAGTTTATTATTTTCTTAGTAATATTGTAGTCTTAATTGCATTGATTCTTTATTATGGGTAACTTATAAGATTGTAACATTTACATTGACTCTTTTGTTGATAACTTTGATTGATGACTCTTTTGTTGATAACTTTGATTGATTATATTTAATGGTAATTCTCTATAAGGTTAATTATAAAAAAATTCAAACTTTACTCAATTTTACAATACTATCTTGAACTTTAAAAAGTAGCAACATAATACTTCAACTTTTAATTTTTAGAAAAAATGGCTTGATGTTATTAGTATTAATTATAAATTATTAAATAATAAATTTATACATGACATAACTACAATATGTGGGAGCCACAAAAATATTAATCTGACATAGTTTGTGACTTCATTCACATTAACAGAGAACTTATTGTTAAGTTATTTTTAAAAAAATTGAAAGGTGGATCATTTTAATGCTACTTTCTACACTTTATGTTAATAGTACAAAATTGAGTAAATTTTATGATTTTTATAATTAAACCTAAAATATATCCAAAAGTTAGTCAATTCCATACTAACTTTAACATGTAACATAGACCAAGGAAACTTGTAATTGTATCTCTCTAATAAAGTGGTAACACAAAGTCACTTATGCCTCCCTAATTGACTTTATAAATTCTATCCAGTGAACCTTTCGTAATATGAATATCAATAACAAATTATCTGGTAATAGGTCTCCACACTCTCTAATTGCCAAAACATTAGTCCTTGTTTATGTTATATAGTAAACATCACTTAAATATGCAAACTCTTTATTTGTATTCTAGGTTCTCATTACTAGGTTATACAATCCTCAGTTTGTGCATATAAGGAAGCATTTATATTTTATCACCATTAGCATCAACGACCTTTATTTAAGTCACATAACAATCCTATTAGCTAAAGTTCTTAAGGAAATTTTTATTTCCTTTTAAATACTAGTGTAAAGTGTCATAAGTCACTGCTATGGTAAAATATTACAATTCTATCACTTAAGCCCTTGTTTATTAAAAGAAAATTGTCAAAGAAATATATAAACTTATAAATGCCAACTTTAATTGTTTATATGCATTGGTTATATTATTTTTATATGCAAGTAAGTAATTGTCATGATGCCACATTATACATATTATTTTTATATTTTGTCCGATATTTGTTTTATACTTAATATAATGGTTATATGCTTTCTTATATGCAAACTACTTATATTCTTTATTATATGCAAACTACTTATATGTTTTATAGGATGATATTTTATATGCAAATTACTTGTACGTTTTATAAGATGATAGTTAATAGAAAACCATTATAAAGGTTTTCAATTGTGGGCATTTAGCATAATAAGGAGTTCTTCAGTGTAATAGTATTGACTTAGAAGTATTTGACAATTCTATTTGGACTATGTTAGTCTATGAGAATTTTGTGAAATGGGGATAAAGTTAAGTTGTAAGTAAATAATAAGTTTATGATATTTGATCCCAAGTATGAGTTTAGTTGATCATTTGAGGAAATTAGAGTTCAACCAAAGTGATAAAGACCAGTTTGTACTAGCACCTATTTCCCACCTTTCTTATGATCTTTTACAAAGAATCAGAGGTCTAATGAATAGTGCAAACCAAATGCATGAAGATAGTTTTGTAAGAATTAATTATAAAGATGCAAGAAAAGGAGGTTGTTTAAGATAAATCAAATGCATTCCTAATATTGATCACTTTTCTATATGTTATTAATGATGGAATATTCTTAACATATGAAGAATAAGGCTTGACAGATGTTTAATAACCTTGGAAACATAATGTAATTGATGTCGGTGTTATATTAATATTATGCACTCTTTGGATTAGATAATAGATTTGAACAACTAAAGCGAATTGATGCTAGTGTGGTTCTTATGATTGGTATCGAACTTATTAGTATTTATACCTGTAAAAATCTAAAAGCTAACTAGTGTTATTATAGAAGCTAGATAGGTCTTGGACTTGTGGATTAGTTATTTAGTTTTAAAAGGATCGACTTTTTTCAAAATTATTTAGTTTTTAAATAGATTATGATAAGTGGAGAATATCCTTTTCCTTATAAGACTTTATTTTTTTTTCAGATTTTATACAATTTAAAGCTTGTCTTATTGATGTAATTTGTAGAGATCATTAAGAAAATAATTTGACATCGGTGAGAATTTTCTCTTTATTCTTAAACAAAAACTTAATCTAATGTTATCAAGGTAATTTGTTTGCAATCAAACTTCTCATAACTTTAGTTTTAATCAATTGGTTTAATTAGGGTCCAATTTTCCTTGCTTACTTTTGAAGATGATCATATTATTGTAAGTCACATTTTAGGTGATTTTTAGAATAAGGTTCACATTAGTTAGTTTAGAATAAATTGTTAAAAGAACATTGGACTTGAAATATGTATTGACTCGTTAGATTTTAAAGTTTCCTATCAAATGACAAATACCCTAATGTAGAAAAGTTAAATGCAACTTAGAGGAGGCCTAATTAAACAAATATATATATTTTTAGTATGATGGATAGATAATAGATTTTGGGGACGGTGCTTGACAGTTCCATGCATTTTAAAGATATAGACATTGATAGTGAAGCTGTAACATGTTTTGAATTGAAGTTTAAAAAAACCTAAAGGGATTATGTAATATCCCAAACCACTCGCCTACAGATATTGTCCGCTTTGGGTTGCCCCTTCAGGCCAAACCCCTCACGGTTTTGCTTTTCTCACACTAAGAAAAACGCATCTTGTGGGGGGAGAGGTATCCATACCCTTATAAGGCATACTTCGTTCTCCTCTCCAGTCGATGTGGGATCTCACATATTAGTTATGGTTGTTCCCTTAGCTTTCCACTTGAATTGTATGCATCATTTGATATAAATGATAGGTACTTCAAAATACAAACATACAAGTTAGAGCACAAGTATAATGCATTAACTTAAATACATTTGTTTAGTTTAATATGTCTAGCCATTCATAGAGTACCCTCACCAGCTAACCTACTGTATAAACATTTATAAGAACTTTAACACTTGGGGCTTAATATAGCCATCAATCTCAACCTTCAATTTTTACAACAACACTATAATGAAGAGGGACTTTAAGCCTACTGATCTTAGTAATTATCAGTTTTCATTTCAACTAAGAGACTTTAAATAGAAAGACATGTCAAATATAACATCATGACAGTTGTACAAAAAAGCTTCTCAATATAAAGTTGTTGAAAAATCTACATAATATTCATAGTATATTGACATTGATATTGGTTATCAATGTAATGTAAATGAAGTTTAATGTTTAATAATTTATTTAGCTATTTTATTTTGGAGTTTGATTTGTTAATCAATTTTTTAAACAAATTAATTATATTCATATGTCAATTTTTGGACTGCCTATCGGGGTATAATTATATTAACATTGGTTGCTGATATAATTACCTTAATTCTTGACATATATTTTGAGAAATCAATGATTTTAATTAATATTACTAATTATTTTCTACTTTCTTAAACCATCCATTTTAAGGAATACTATTGAAATTATTAGATTTTCCTAAATTTACACTTGTTGGAATATAAGAATGAAGATAACAGAGCAGTATATACTCCCTCTGATTCATAATAAGTGTCGTTTTAGATACATTTTAATTATTCAAAATAAGTGTCATTCTTGA
>JANZLH020000011.1:1075452-1088932 GCA_026770325.2 Erythroxylum fimbriatum | reverse complement strand
TATTTTCAAGGCACTTTAACATGTAATTAATAAGGGTATATTAGACATTTCATTAACTTTCTTAATAAGTGTGTATTTCTCTAAAACGTCACTTATTATGAATCGGAGGGAGTACTTTACAGATTAAACAACTTACTATACTTAGTGAGTTTGTTAGAGTTTTGTTAAGTATTTTATAATTGTTGAGATATGAAAATAAAGAACAATTCATGTGTCATAAATTTGCCCACCTTTTGGCATTTAAATCTTCCACAGGCTTATCTTAACGCGTTCAAATCCCCTTTCCCCCTCACCTTAGTAGACGTTAGAATAGTCTTTCTTTAGTAGATGTTAGTAGTTGTTATGGCCATTTTTGACTTATTTTCTCTGTCTAAGCTGAAGGAAGTGAAAGCCTTTTGGAATCTTAAAGATTGAGAGCCAGTTGAGTCTTAATGTGGATTATTTCATTTATTCATATATTGGATTGCTTTTTTTTATGCTTTTTATTTTATGATTATTTTTGATTGATTTCTAATGAGTGCGATTAATCTATTGATTAAAATGATCACTTTCTAGATTAAAGTTTGAATACGTAAAAGTTCAATTCTTTAAATCATTTGCAGTAACAAAGAGCTTAAATTTATTACATAAAAATTGTTACTTTTCGGAAAACAATCAATTAAATTAAACGCAACCATGGATGCTATGTCATCTTGCTTCGATAATCTTTCTTTTCTTAAAGATATCGTTTAATTAAATTTTAGATGATATCTAAGGTTGTTAACCATTAAGGGTTAATTGAATCATATATTTTCTATTAGCTAATCCTAAGTAAAGAGAGATATTTAAATATCACATCAAGTATATATTTGATGAAATAAATATTTGGTGTCAATGATCAATCGTAGTTTCAAAAAGTCGAAACAACCGTAAACCAAGGTTTATTTTATTTATAACTCTTGTTTTATTATTCATTTTAGTTTCTTTGTTACAAAATTCCATATTATCATAATCTCCCATTTTGTTAATAATTTTGTTTAGTAACGATTAACGAATTACAATTCCTTGTGGAATCAACTCATACTTTCCTATATTTACGTTTGTTGATTGCAAAAAATTATGAATTAATTTAGCATACATACAAGAGTTCCACCAACAGTAGTCGTTGCTTAATTAGTTTTATGCTTGGTGGAAGCATGTAAAAATTATTAATTAATACAAAAGACACAATTAAAACAAGCTTATCAACAATTAATTTTCCTTTAATATCAACATATATAATTAAAACAGACCGAAACATGGTCGTTTAAGCATAATATAAGCCTACATGGACCTTAAACATGTATTCATAGTTTCAGATAGCACAAATATATAACACTTATGATCATCCTGAGATTTGGGTTCCTTCAATGGAAAAATAACGAGATTAGCAATTATGCATAACAGTTGATCAACAACCAGTCTATGGATATGGTTTTTTCAAACAACATGTGGGATCCCACCATGGAAGTTGGGCCACACATCAGACAACAGAACTTTCATGTCATGGAGAAAATCCACATGCCTGTCTCTCTCCCTTATATAAACACATGCACCCCAGCTCAGTTTGGGCAGGTAAGGAAAAATAGATCACTGCTTTAACTTCTCACTTCCCTCCATCAACAGCAACAAAGTAATACGACAACCACAACTACCACCCTCATCCATCACTAACAGTGAACAAATCAGTTCATCGATTTGCTGCCCCTCATGCCCCTCGACTCCATAGCGCCAAAGTCTGAATACGACCCCACTGCTCCAGTCGAAGTTCCTCTAAAGATGTTCGAATCCCACGACAGGCCTGTCCGTGCCAATACTGTGCAACAAATAAGTTCTCAGTCTGTGCTCCAATTATCCGTATATCCAATTACTCTGAAGGTCTTGTCTGTCTCACCAAACTAGCGTCCTACAATGATCCTACACACAATTGCAAGTTTATAATTCCTGCATGCCTTTTCAGGGTTTTTTAGTTAGAGTCGTACAATGGTCGCACGCAATTTCAAGTTTATTGTTCATGCATGTCTTTGAGGATGTTTTAATTACAGTCATAAAATGATCGTACAGAATTGCAGAGTTTACAGTTCATGCATGTCTTTTCAAGATGTTCTTTTTCTTTTTCTTTTTTTTTTCTTTTGTCGGTGCCTAAAGCATATGCTTTTTGCTTTTCAGTTTGAGGAGGTTGTGTACAAAGTTAACCTGCCCAAGAAGGGTTTCTGTCACGATGGTGCATGGATCACTCAAGAAAAGACCATCTTGAATGGCATAACAGGCATGGTTTCTCCAGGCGAGATCTTGGCCATGTTGGGACCATCAGGGAGTGGTAAAACAACCCTACTCACTGCTCTCGGAGGCCGTTTAAGTGGGAAACTTTCTGGCAAGGTCACGTACAATGGTCAACCCTTTTCTGGTATCGTAAAGCGACGGACAGGGTTTGTTTCTCAAGACGATATTTTGTACCCACACCTCACAGTGACCGAGACTCTTGTGTTCACTGCACTGCTTAGGTTACCAAGAACATTAACCAGGTCTGAGAAGGAAGAGCATGTGGAGAGAGTGATCAGCGAACTGGGATTAACTCGGTGCCGGAACAGCATGATCGGAGGTCCACTTGTGAGAGGAATATCAGGAGGAGAGAAGAAAAGGGTTAGCATTGGTCAAGAAATGCTAATCAATCCAAGCTTGTTGCTGCTTGATGAGCCCACATCAGGCTTGGACTCAACAACAGCTCAGAGGATTCTAACAATAATCAAAAGGCTAGCAATTGGTGGACGAACGGTGGTCACTACTATCCACCAACCATCAAGTAGACTATACCACATGTTTGACAAGGTGGTTTTGCTCTCAGAGGGTTGCCCAATCTACTATGGCCCTGCCTCTGCAGCCATGGAATATTTCTCCTCCATCGGTTTCTCCACATCCATTACTGTCAATCCTGCTGATCTATTACTTGATCTTGCCAACGGTAAGTTCATGTCTCTATTTAGATTACATTTGTTATTTTTGCATAACCAAGAAATCAATTCGTGTTGATTTTTCCCAGAGAAAGTGAATCTAAAATATTGTGTGAAATGTAAACCATAATCAGCGGTCATTATGTCTGATGGTTAAATGGGGAGAGTGGAGCATGGTTCTTCTTTTCCTCAATTTGGTCTTCATTAGCATGAAGTGGTGATTTCTAGCTGGCCCACCAAAACTGGTGCTTACATTAGAATGGAGTACATCATATTCCTGTCCTAAATTAGTTTCCATAAGCAAGTTCATAAACCTTGAGATTACAGATTTGATATTACCAAAATAATCTTGATATCCAGTTTTTGTTTAAAATCAGGAATTTGATGTTAAGACTGACATGACTCCAAATCACTTTAGCAAACTTGAAGTAAAGGCGGCAAGTTACAGTTATTATTTTTTTGGGCAATGATCGTTAGTTAACATTTGCAGGCATCGCTCCTGATTCCAAAGACGGGACCGAGTTATGTGAGTCCCTGGAACAAGAACAAAAGATGGTAAGAGAAGCTCTTATTCTTGCTTATGAGAAGAACATTTCTGCCAGATTGAAAGTCGAGTTATGCAATTTGGAGGTCAATAACTATAATTACGCAAAAGATGCCTCTGCAAGTATGTCCTCAGCTCCTAATTCCTTTATACCTCTGATTGTTTTGACATTTTTATATAAAGCAGTTCAACGTCCTATATTGCTTTTAGAAGCCAATAATATTGAATATTATTGTCTTAAACGATACAGAAGTTAAAGTGAGGTCAGAGCAATGGTGCACAAGCTGGTGGTATCAATTCAAGGTTCTCTTTCAACGCGGTCTGCGAGAAAGGAGATTTGAATCCTTCAACAGGCTGCGAATTTTCCAAGTCATTAGTGTTGCTACACTTGGTGGACTTCTCTGGTGGCAGACACCAACTTCTCACCTGGCAGATCGAGTAAGAAAATCTTTTCTACTTCACCCTCGAGCATATGATTGATTTCTACACGATCTAGTTGTTTCCAAGTACTAGTATTATTGCTAGTACTTAACAAAGAGGATGTCTTATTTCCGGGTATGATTTGCAGATTGCTTTGCTCTTCTTCTTCACGGTCTTCTGGGGATTTTACCCACTCTACAATGCAGTTTTCACATTCCCACAAGAGAGAAGGATGTTACTAAAGGAAAGAGCTTCAGGGATGTATCACTTATCATCTTATTTCCTAGCCAGAACATTTGGAGACCTGCCACTGGAGCTTGGGCTACCAACTGCATTTGTCTTCATAATCTACTGGATGGGTGGTCTTAAGCCTGACCCAGCAACTTTCGTTCTATCTCTGCTTGTAGTTCTCTACAATGTCTTGGTGTCCCAGAGTCTTGGACTGGCCCTAGGGGCCATTCTGATGGACATAAAACAAGCTACTACCTTAGCTTCCGTCACGACATTGGTGTTCCTCATTGCTGGGGGATACTACATTCAGCAAATCCCTCCATTTATAGTTTGGCTGAAGTATTTAAGCTACAGCTACTACTGTTACAAGCTACTCCTTGGGGTACAATTCGCTGATGATGATCACTACGAATGCTCAAAGGGAGTGTTCTGCAGAGTAGGAGACTTCCCACCTGTAAAATCTATGGGACTGAAAAATTTGTGGATGGATGTGGCCATTATGGCCCTTATGTTGGTGGGCTATAGATTAGTTGCTTATTTGGCACTGCACAGAGTTCAACTGAGGTAACACTTGACAGCTTTTTGAAGAGGCTAAAATACTTCAGATGCGAAGGCACTTTGGGAGACTTTTATTTTTCTTTTGGAACTAAGAAATAATGTTAGAAGTAGATGGGCTTCAGGCTGTGAAGATTTTGATGGAAGTTGATGCATCTCTGAGTTGATGTATATGACTCAAAATCTAACATAATTTAGAAATTTTTGGCTCCCAAAGTTTGATCTTTTTGTCTCAAGAAAAAAACAATGAAAATGAGCAGACGTTGAAGCTAGTGTTTAGTTGCTTTGTGAGAAGGAAACCAGATCTTCTGTCCAGTTTTACTATGTCTTATTCTGTCTCATGAAATCTCAACTATTTATTTTACGGGACTCACGCGAATTTCATGCGGACCCCATATAAATAAATGACTGAAATTTATTGGACACAATAAGACACCATAATATTAGACAGACGATCTGAAATATGTAAGAAGAACTTCTGAAACAAAAGAATTGGTCTTTAGTAGAATTGCTTCGTTGGAAGTGCATCACAGAAAAAGGATAAAAGAAAAAGAGAAAATAAGTATGAAAATGGACCGGGCAGGTACCCTTTCATGGGCTGGTCAGCCTATGGCTTGTTTGGCCTGGCCTGAGTTATTACTTTTTTTTTTAAAAAAAATGTTGTGGTTTTTGACAAAACAATTTTTTTGTCACTTTCAGTTGAGCCTTAGGCCTGGACAGTTTTAGCCCGAGCCCAACTCATGATCCGATTGGGTCAAAATGTCCCGACTTGTAACCTGACTCATGGGCTGATCAATCCAAATCAAGCCGTTAATTTCAGGCCCGGCTGGATTACCATCCTTACAAACCGAATAAGCTCAAAAGAAACTAAACTCAACAATTCAAAGTGGGCCTGGTACGGACTTGATTGCCATCCAATTTGACAAGCCCAAAAGTAAGAGAGCCCAAAAGCATCTCTGAACGAATTTGACTATTATAGAGAAAAATGTACCTAGAGAAAATCATTATTGTCAAAAGTAAAAGAGGCTGTTATCTCAAAAAGCAAACAAATAATTAAAAAAAGTAAAAGTGCTATGATGCCGTGCTATGGCCCTTTACAATACGCCCAAGCCCAGATGGAGCGAGCTCTTTATACTTGAAAATCAATAAGTGGTGGGTTGAGTTGGATTCGGAAACAAGGAGAAGATGGAGGGAGAAGATGGAGAAGGGTTAAGGAGATTGAAATTGAATGATAAGGATAAGAATGGAGGAGAAGTCGATTACAAGACCAAATCAGGAACTGCTTGGAGCCATTCCTATCTTAACCAGAAGCCTTGGCATCCCCTTTCTTACCCTAACCAACGCCGCAAATGGATCGCTGAACAGACCCATGCCCAACGTCTCCGTCGTGCCGACGAAGTCGCTCGAGAGGTCCATTCGATTCTCTAATTATTCCTCTTATCATTATTATCATCGTCTTCATCATCATCAATTCCCGCTTGTTCTTTGATTGCTTGCTGCAGTATGCTCAAGAGCAGGAGTTCTTCCGTCAAACATCTCTCATCTCCAAGAAAGAGAAAGAGAAGGTAAATACTCATTTTTTATGTTTCTATTTATTCATGGTAACTGCTTATTGCTAACTTCTTTTAAGCTATAGTTTTAAGTTTTAGGCTTTCGTTTGCTTTGGTTAAGTTTTTTGTTCTGGGGAATTTGCAGACAGAGATCATGCAAGCTGTAAGTTTCATGTATGTTCGTCCGCCTGGTTATAATGCGGAAAGCGCCAAGGCTGCTGAGGTTGCTGATGAGCAGAAAAGGCTTGAACATCATAATCCTTCTCAACAGCCAGAGCCCTCTTCTTCCATGTGATTTTCTACTTTTAACTTTTCTTTCTTTTATGTTTTCCATCTGCATCTGTGTTTGTAATGTGTGGTCTAATAAAGAAAAATCAAAGCTAACTTATTCTTATGTTTGCAGGCCGTCGAGAGACCAACTGGGTGAAGAGAAGAAGAAACCAAGGCCCAAAGATGTTTTTGGGCGTCCTTTACCCACTGAAGAAGAATTTGAAGTCCTTAAAAATGCTCCAAGGTAGGATTACGTCCTTTGCTTGTAAGTTTTCAACATTTACTATGGAATGTGTCCTTAGAGTCTAGAATAAAATGGTCCAATACAGAATGCAATGAAAATGCTTCGATTTTTTGGGGTTACAATTGGAAAAATTCATCAATTGGGATAGCAAAAAAATTGTTCCAGTGGTCTTGAAAACAACTGCATTCATTCTGGTGCTGTGAGAGTATATGAATGCATTTGTGGTAGAGTAGGTGGAGGTGATGATTGCGATTGAAAGCGGTAGTGGTTGGTTGTTAACGTGATTATGAATTTGAGACATCTATTAACAGGACAGGAAGTTGCAGGCCTCGTCTTTGAGAAAGATTTCAACGGGCTGAGATCAGAATATGTGATTTGGGGGATGAAGTACTTCACTTTGGTCAATTTATTGTCTAGGAATCCCACTACAATGCAGAAATGCTTGTTTTTCGTAATTTGAATTCATTAGTGTTTGTTACAGTCATTTTGATATTCCTAATGGTTAAATGATTTCAGGCTGGAGACAGGAGTTCCTGCTAGGGTGAAGCCATTCGGAATTGAAATACGCAATGTAAAATGTGTAAGATGTGGAACTTTTGGTCATCAAAGTGGTGACCGTGAATGTCCACTGAAAGATGTTATAATGCCTAATGAAGAGAGTCGACTGAAACGAGATGACCCACTAACTGCCATTATGGCACACATAGATCCCAGTGAGGTTAGTATTGTTCTTCATTGTTGTAGACTTTTTAGGTATCAACTGTAACCATTTAACTTATATGGTGGTTTGCAAAGTATGTTGTTATACTGATACTTCTGTGACATGAACTGCTTGATCCCCATACAATTTAAGTCTTTGCCCTGAGCCTTCTCTCTATAGTAGTCTCCTAGTCTTTAGAGCATTAATTTGAAGTTGCTTTAATGGCTGATGCTTTTGTGTGTTTTTTAGAGAGAGTGTGTTTAAGGCCACAGTATAGAGTTATTGCTCACACATATAGGTACACCCCTGGATCAGCTCCTTGCATAGAAAAAGGAAGTTTGATTGAAAATCACCCTCAAGATCTTTGCCTTTGCTGTCTAAATTGCTTAAAAGAGTATCTACTTCTTTGATATTATCAAAATGAGCTGTTTTTGCTGTGCTAGTAGTCAAAGGGAGCAAAATGGCAGCTTGCCGATGCATTTTTTCTATATGTTTCATGTGTGATATGGTCCTTTCATGCAACCATTTGCATGCCTGATTAGAACATATATTGTAAACTTCTTTCAGCCGCTAAAGTGGGAGTTGAAGCAAAAACCTGGAATGAGTCCACCTCGTGGGGGTTTTGATCCAGATGATCCTAATCAACAGATAGTTGCTGAGGAAATATTTGATGAATATGGAGGTGCTTACTCTTTATGTGCGGAGCTTTATTACCTGTTTATCTCTTATGTTCCGTTATTGTGTGACTGTGGTCTTCATCCACTTCATAGGGTTTCTATGCGATGGTGGCATGCCAGAGTTGCTGACCAACTTTTCCCAAGACAAACTCAAAAAGAAAAATAGAAAAAGTAAGCACAAGAGGGATTTGTCACCTAGTAAAGAAGGTAAGGCACCCTGCGAGGAAGATGATTTATCTTCACCTTCAGATGAGAGGGAAAGGAGATCAAGAAAAGAGAATGAGAAGAAAAAGAAGAGGAAGAAGAACAAGAAGCCAAATTATTCGGAATCTAGTTCATCTGAAGATGTAGAAGTTGATAGGCATTCCAAAAGGAGGAGACACAAGCATTCTTACTTCAACGAAGATTCTGATTTTGATTCTGACAGGCATCATTTGCGTAAAAAGAGCAGGCACAAGCATTCCTATTCATCTGAAGAATCAGACTTTGATAGGCGTCGTAGAACTTACAAAAGCAGGAGAAAACATCAGCAATCATCCGATGATTCTTACTTGGATAGGCGTCATTTGGAGGAAAGGGGACACAAACAATCACATCTACTTTCGTATGGAAATTCAGACACTGATAGGCACCGAATGAGTAGACATCATTCTCGCCGTCGCGGGTCTCCATCATGACACTGATTTTCTACCAGAATAAATTATGTAGTCTTAACCTTTACCCCTTGTGCTAGAGAGAACCAAGTCTAATTCGTGCTAGCCAATTATGTTCTTGTGTTGTATGATACGAGAGGTGAATCTGAGAGCAGAAATTTTAAGATCCTGTTGGTTTTGCTTCTGTAAAGTACCTGGCTTCCTATTCTATCCTATCCTATGTTGTCACAAATCTGTAAATGATGTTGAAATGGGTTCGATTTGCGTGATTTGAAATTTTGTTTGTGTGTTTTTGTTTTGTTTTGTGGGCGGCAGTTAATCTGTTATTTCATGATCTATTAAAAATCGGATATCAAATTATCAACTGAGTAAGAAAATATTGCATTGAAACGGTCCCACCAACATTCCCAATTTGTCGGACCTAGCCAGAGCCCAGCCAACCAACATCTGGGTCCGATCATCGTGGTGTTTTAAATGCCTGCTTTAACACGTTAAAAACTAAAACCTAAGGGGAGAGCCGCGAGAGAGATATGGCAGCGAGAATTGGAACAGGGAAACTTGGGAAAAGAGTGTTAGTGAAGAGACCAGCCTATTCACCCCTGGGAAGCGTGGTGAATGCCCAATTGAAAAACAGACAGATTCCATCTTCTTCCTCTAACTTGGGTAAATTCCTCGGCATACCACCTCCCCCTCGCTCCGATCTATCAAAACTCTTCGCCAAGTTCGTCAAACTCAACAGTCGAGAGGTTTGTTTCTTCTCCTTTCGTTCTGTGACATCTCTTAATGGCCTTTGGTGCTTGTTAGCTGATTCCTTTGTTTTGTATTACGTCTTTCCATGTGTTTGATGAATTGACTCTGAGAATAACTTGCTTGTCAAGCAGAACCCTGGTGCAATGAAGAAAAACTTTCTTACTGAGGACAAATTGAGGTCTTTGCTCGCGGGCAAAGACAAAGTTGGGACCCCCGAGATCGCCAAGTTGCTTTCCCAACAATTTACTAAAGGTTGATTGCTGATTCTAGTTTGCTCTTGAAAACACCTCGTGTACTTGACCGTAATCCAGCACTTGTTACGTAGGTTTATGGCTTATTCGGTACTTGGAAAGATTTGAGATTTCTTGTTCATGCTTATGAATAAGACAGACAGTTAATTGGTTTGGGTAAACTGTTGTGCTTGTTTGTGTGGCAAATTCTTTTGCCTTCCTTTTCTGTTAAAAATTGTTAACCATCGTCGTTTCTGAGGTTTGTTCTGTGCCAGTGTGCACCCCTGCAATGCCTCTAGCGTACGAGCTTACGGTGAAGTGTTGGATGTGAATCTAGCGAAACATCATTAAAGAGATTCTAGGGGATGTTTTACTTCTGATGGACAGAAGGAAATGAAAAGGCTTCCGTTGAAGTTCTCAGGATCAGGTTGTTTCTTCGGCCTTCACTTTTAACGAAAATTTGAACCCCAGGATGCAATAAACTAGAAGAAAGGGACTTCACCATATCATAAAAACATAGATGCTATATTCAAGCTGAGTAGTGGCTTTAGTCAGGGCATAGATGTGATGGAGTAATTATAGTTGATAGTTAGCGAGATACCTGAAGTTTATTAGTTCCAAGGTTCTTAGACAGCCCCATCCCCATCTTGCACAAAGCTTGTTCTAGGCGGATGCTGTCAGGGCATCTAAGACAATTCGGTTTTGATTCTTCTCCAAAGTGATTTGGACGAAAATTTTCTCCAATCTATCTTCAAATTTATAAAAGTGAGATTTCAAAGAATTTGTCAAAACAATAAATTTGTTTCTTTTTGGATCTAATCATTCTTCAAAATTTTATTCCAAGAACAATGGTTCAATCAACTATTGAACTCAGCAGGAATTTAACAGGACCCCTCAAATCAGACAAAAAAAATAGAGGGGTGTCCTGTTTAGTTCTTAATAACAAATAAAGTCTTATTCGTATAAATGGACATATAAATAAAAAATAGATTTATTTTTTTCTACGATTTCAAATATTTCAAAAACTCCATTATAGTTATACCGAGTGACCGTTTTGAAAACCTAATTTTATTAATTGAATCAGAATGTTTGTCCCTTAATAGAATATTATTAAATTTATCAAAAAGAAAGAATTCATTATTTGATAGCTTTTTCCTCGTTGACATAATCATGATAAATATTTTATTTATTTTTGCGGATATGAAATCATGCCAATTTTTTCTATTAAAAAACTTCACGTTAATTTCAGGTGGGTTTCACATCTATAAATTTTTAAAAAATTCACGCAACATATTTTTGGGTTACGTTAGTAGATAACTGAGGATGCCTTAACGTGGTTAGTGATCAAGATTCAATCTGAATGTGTTTTACAAACATTATAGTTCAATTTGAACATGGTGAAACATTAGGGGACTATTTTGTACACCAATGTAAATGGTACGAGTTAATTCCCTTTTGGCGTTGTTTTTAAAGTAAGCCTCCATCATTTAAAAATGTTAAGAAAATGTATGTAAATCGATTTAAGAAAAGGGTCACTTCAACGTCTTAAACAAAAATTTGAGATTTTGTTATTCTAAAATTTAATTAATATGATTTGAGAATTATAACGTCTTTTTTTAACATGAAAAATATTAAAATTCAAATTCATTTTTTTGACAAATTTTAAGAATCAAAATGTAAGTGAAAAAAAAATATGTAATTACTTAAAATGACATTTTTTTTGAACGTTATTTAAACTATTTAAGCTAAAATTTGAGCAACACTCTTGACTCAAAAGTCAAAACTCAATCTACACGAACTTCAAAGCTTCTGGTCGGTTTACCCTAAAGAAAAGAAAACTATAATTTTTCAAGGTTGAATTTTCAATTTATCTTATTGGACCGTAAACAGCAAAATTTTTATAACTTTTCCCAAATATGCGGGTGACCCGACCCTGAATCATCTGACCCGGGCATCTATTTTCATCACACTCACCATATCTTCTCTATTTTAATCAAACCGGCCCCCATCAAAATCGGCAACCGCCGGCGACATCTCCGACATGAACAACTGTACGCTCAAGTGAAGGATCGGCGGCCAGTATGACGATTTCAGATGATGAAGACGCTTGCTTGGCCCAATTCCTGGAATCGGAGGTCCTCTCTGAAGTCTCCGATCAGGTAAGCAATCCCTAATTTCTTTGTCTCTTTTTTTTTATTTTCGATTCTGTTTGCATAAAAAATGTCATCTTTGGAACAAATTGATTTAATTTGTAGGACGAGGAAGAGGAACCTAAAGCCAAGAAAGAGGAACAAGAAGGCGATGATAGAGGCAAGGAGAAAATGAAGGAAGAGAATTTGATTGGTAATAGTAACCGTGGAAGTGGCAGTAATGGTAAATTGGCGAGGTTAGATGGTGGGATTTTCAGCAAGATCCCTCATGAGCTCTTTCCCCAGATCCTCAAATTTCTTTCCTCCGAGGTTAATTTCTGGTTGTCGTTTTTTTTAAAAAATTGTTTAGGGTTTTTTTTTTTTCTGAATTTGAGTTTTAGATATGAAATTTTCTTTTGTGATTTGCGAAGCAGGATCTGGTGGCGTGCTCTCTGGTGTGTAGATACCTGAATTATGCTGCTTCTGATGAGTCCTTATGGCGTCGCTTGTCAGTACTTGTTCATCTTCATTTCCTTTCTTTTCTACTTCTAATAATTATTTTTGTTGCTTAATTCTGTTTGTGCTTTTTAAAAGTGTTTTACTGCCTTAACATTGTCGTAAGCATTTTTGTAGCTTGGTTTATTCAGCTTTTCAAGTTTTAGAGACCTTTGTGTCTGAATTGAATGACCTGTGTGTATGGGTGGTGCTTAGTTATGTCTGCCTTTTCATCTGATTGTTAATTATGTCTGCCTTTTCATCTGATTGTTAATTCCTCTGTTTTTGAAAACGAACATTCCTATGTCAACTTACTTCTTATGCTGAAATTGCGAGATAAGTGCTTTAGATTCCACAAAAGTTGTTGAACCATGCCTCATTTGTTTCTGCTGGGCAATAGGAATTCATGCTTCAAATAATTGGATGTGAATTTATCAAATTTGACTTTGTGCAGGTACTGCATGCGATGGGGTCTATTGCCTCCTTCCAAAAAGTTATCCGAATGTGCTTGGAAGAAGCTTTATATTCAGGTGGCGATTCACTTTAAAAGTCTCTGTCTCTCTCTCTCTCTCTTCCCTTTGAGAATTATTGTGTGAAAACCTGTAGAGGTTGCAACTCTTGTGTGAATGTTATGCTGATTCAATACTGCTTATGTTAGGAACCTCTAATTTAGAATACTAGAGGTGAGTATATTATTGAGTAAAATCAGTGTTTTAACACTGATTCTTACAGATATAGCCCTCAGACTACTATCTGTTCCAGAGCTATAGCAGCTCCTCAAAAGGGTTTTCAAACCTTCTCCCTCCATAGCGATCTATGAGAGCTCGCTTGAACTTCTCCTAGTCCAAGTCCACCTCTGTTTCCCGGAGAAGATTAAACCAGTGTATGCTGGAACCATCCATACTCAATAAATCCAGCTTCATTTTGACTTGTTCTGATGTGTTGTACACTTCAAAATACATATCAGCCCGTGTGATCCACCTACAGGATCAGAACCACCAAACATAGGTAATTCCACCTTGCGGACAGACATTCGATATTCATCCATGGTGTCGTCGGAATG
>JANZLH020000011.1:1021305-1033859 GCA_026770325.2 Erythroxylum fimbriatum | reverse complement strand
ATTGACAAAGGAAAGGATACAAAAGAGTCAAAGCTATAGCAAGGATTCAGAGAGGATACAAAAGCGAGGAGTCAAAGCTGTAGCAAGGAGGCGATATATTTCTACCACCTTGTTCTTATGTAAATTATTTTCCTTATATCGTATCATGTATGGCTGAAACATGTTGATTTGGTTATGTTATTTCCATTGCGTTTTCTGATTTCGAAAAAGTTTTGAAATCTACCATTTTAGCCAAATCTTGCATGCTTTTGTTTTCGATCCAACACGCTAGGCACAATGCTTATTCAACAATGATGACCACAAGATGGGACAAGACCACAAAAGAGGAGACGACACTTCTTGGATGGATTACAAAGAGAAAATATGATGACTAACACAAAAACGAAGACAATTTCATTTTCGTGTTAATAACCTAGTAAAAAATGATGTTGTTTGTTATTAACCTAAACGATGTCGTTTTTAATTAAGTCGGAAGAAATATACCATTTGGTGAGGATTCAAAACGTCACCAAATGGTATCCTATTACCATTTGGCTTCACCTTTGGCTAATATAATTATATATAAATTATAAATTATATCTAATAGTGTAGAATTTTTACATAATAAATAGAGAATTTTGATTAAATAGAATAATATATTACATAAGTAAGATATGAGAAAGTTTATATATTATGTAATAATTCATAAATCATTATACTAGTTATATTATTATCTATACATTCATCTAACATTATATTCCACGAGTCTAGAAGTCACAGCGAGAATACTCTTTCTCGATTCATATGGTCTAACAATGCCACGTACCATTTAGTTTATTAAGTTATCAAACTTAATATGGCAACTTGTATTGTTATATCATTATGTTATTTAGAATTTAAATTGCATTTAGTAATTGATTAATTTATTTTAATTTTATAGCAACATGGAAAAAAGTTGGATGTCTCATTGAAAATGGTCAACTAAATACTTAAAGGAGCTAAGAGTTTCATGCAATTTGTAAGAGATCAAATGGGTGTAGAATGGTGTATTCACTGTCCATGCATCGATTGCTTAAATGTGAACATTCAAAGTCAAGATGTGGTATATAATCACTTGCTAATCTGAGGCATAGATAAATTCTATACTTCATGGCTTTATCACGGTGAATGCTCAAAATCAAGTTGTAGTAGAAGTGTTGATACAGGTGTAATGATAGTAACAATAATGTTGTAGAAGATTGTGATATTAATGGCGATGGTGACGATGGGATTGGCGAGATGTTATAGGATGGGAATTACATGGAGATTATGAATAAAAGCAAATGGAAATATTACTAATGTCAATTTTAGTAAGACATGGTATGATAATGACCCTTTTGTCCTTACAAGTCAAGTGAAGTACGTTTTCTATACTGTATTGGGCAGTAATTGGAAGATTGTTCAAAAGTTTCAACACCAAAATCTCTTTAATTGTTATGAAAGGGATAATGGTCTTATGAGTGAAAAGGATCATGAGTGATGAAGTATATCAAAAGAATGAATCAAAGCTAAATAATGAAGCCATTCAAATAGAAGATGCAGATATATCATCATTTCATAGGAGAGATGTTGATCCCATTATAGTACAAATGGATGAAGTACAAGTCAATCTTGTCATAGAAAGAGATGAAGACTATATTAAAGATGAATTACTTGACAATAATGATACTTTAGCCGAATATATTATTGATGAAGACTAGAATCATAATGTAATTATTGATGATGATTTTTAAGATCTTGATCATGATAATTAAAGGTAATAAAAGTGTTGTTTATATTTTTTGAAATGTATGGTTGATCGATAAACTCATATTTTCACATATGTTTAGGACGTAATTCAAAGTCATTTACATTCATTTTATGTTTATCTATGGCTGGTTTATCATGTTTTAGAATTATTTGAGGTCCGTTGACATAAAATGCATAAATGATACAAATAGACTTGAATTGCACTGTTTTTGAGTTTCTGATAGACTTGACCTCTAGTCATTGTAGGATTTTTATCTCATATTGGTAGAGCTAAAAATTCTGAAATTTTATACGTAAATTCTAGACTCATTGACGGATATTTTGGGACCAATTGCAGATTTTTTGGAGCTGGAATTTAAGAGAAATAAATTTACGAAAATCCACGTCATATGTTGGAGTGCCAGAATGAACCATCGACGATGTTTCGGCCATAACTTTTGACTCAGGTGTCGGAATCCCGTGATTCAAGTCTCGTATCGAAGATAACTCAAAGACGAAGAGACTGATAAATTTTGAGCTCCTAATTCAATTCCATGTATTTTTTATGGACTGTCGAAATTGACCTTGAAAAATCTCTTTTACAGCCAACATCCAAACCATGCACTAGAAACGAAAACAGGAGCTCAACGCAGAAGGCAACACATGGGACTCTAAATGAATTCAAGAGAGCAGAAATTAATGAGAAATCAAGCAAGTGGAAGGGACCCAGCAGAAATTAAATCAAAAGCAACAAGCTGGAAAGGCAATTCACGCATAGCCAAAGGAAAAAGAGAGAAAGCAATTTAAATTGTCAAAATCTGCTACAATGGAGGGTCCCATGACAAATGAAATGAAGGGGGACCAAGGATGCACATACGTTGGACTTTAGAGAACAATTAAACCAGGCAGCAAATTAGAGGAGTATGCGTGAAATATGAAGAGAGGGTCCCAGCGCATAAATTTACTGTTGGCAATTAAATGAGGAGCTGTGAAGTGAAGGCAACATGTGGGACAATTTAATTGTCCAATTAGCTACAGACACAAATCAATTAGTGGAGCCAGCAGCGTTTTTGGGAGACGTTGAAGAGAGGAGCAGCTGTTCACGCACAAGTCTTGCAAATTAAATTAGAAGGGAAGCAAATTAAATCAAGTGGAATAAAAACATTTGAAGGCAGCATGGAGCTCGGCAATAAACAGAAGAGGATGAGTTAAAAGGGTGATAATCCTTATTTGACACTTCAATCAACGCACAGCTGGAGGCATTTTAATTGGAAGCTCATGATATACAAGGAGGGAATAAAGTGCTTTGGCTTGTAACCAAACAAAAGTGCTTTGGCTATGGAGAAAACAATCACGCAAGTCAAGCAAATTAAACAAGAAAATTGAGCAAGGGGGCCTATGTCGTCTAATCATCAACAGGAGAGCAAAATTAGCAAATTAAATGGCGTGAGTGGGAGACACTACAGCAAGGTTTGATAGCAACTAACAGGTGGCGGGTCCATGAAGAATCAAGAGGAAACAACATGATAGAGGACAGCTGGCGTGGAATTAAAAGCTTTTAGTTGATACAAGAATTCACGCAACAGTGAGACCTTTTGGGAGGCGTGAAAGAAAATAAGAATAAATACAAGAGGAGTGCGGCGGTAGAACGTGGACATGCTCTAAATCAGATAGAAATCACGCAAAACTTGAGAAGTGGGCAGACGTTTTTGGAGGCTGGAACAGGTGGCGTCGATGGGCAGAGAGCAACAGCAGAGGTTTCAACAATTGAGGGCTAGGGACAATATAAGAAAGGGGCTGGATAACGTAACTAACGGAGACAACAAAGGAGAGTTTTTAATTGACTCATTAGCTACAAAAAACAGAGAGAGTTGCGGCGCCCAGGAAAAATACACAGGCTTGGTTGGCGCAGCGCTGCAATGAAAGAGAAGGAAACGCACAAGCAGCCAACAACGAATCAGCCAGAAATAAAATCAAAACAAATCACGCAGCAGTGGACGGACGCAACAACAACACGCCATGGGAAAATTCGCGCAAGAAAATCAAGAGTTGCGGAACAAGAGTCATACAGTGCAAGAGAGGAGGATCTTCACGCATGGCGGAAATAATGCCAATCAAAACAAGGGACAAGGTGAATTAGAAGCAGCATGTGGAGACCCAACAGGGGTGATTTTGGCGGAAACTTGAGAGAAAAGCAACTTGAGAGAGGGGAAGCTTGGGGAGATTTATTTTTTTTATCACCATCAAAATCAGCTAAGGTTGAGAACGCAGCCAACTCTCCCATCCAACACACTTCATACATTTCACAACTTCACAAAAGCTCCAGCAATACTTCCATTTTCACTTAACCTCAACTCCTCCATCAACCAACACACCTTGTTAATTCCTCTCCAGCAATTTTCTCAACCAACGCAAGCCTTCATTTTCTCTCCAACCTCCCACAAAAGCAGTAGCAGCCCACGCCATTTACAAGCCCCATACTCCCATCCATGTAGCTGCTTCCACCAGTTCTGGATATCTTGTTCTTCAACAACGTTCCAGCATCCATTCGCCCAACAACGTAGCATCCATTCACCGCCAAAGAAGCAACCACGCAAAGGAGTTTGGAGCTTTTTTCTTAATTTTTAAATTGATTTTGTCATGAGTTTATTTAAGTTTAATGTTTGTGGATTATTTAGAATGATAATTTGTGGCTAAACCTTTAATTTCTCTTAGGGATTTAATATTTTTGATGATGCTTTAATATTAAATTTTGCTATAATCCATAACTAAATATTCATATGCTTGTTAATTTTTCATTGGATTTATTTATTCCTTTGGACTATTGGAAAATATCTTGGTATAAATTCGCCTTTGGGAGAAGGGAGTTTTTGCTAGAAGATTAAAGGAAAATTTGACTAAGATTTTCTTGTGAGTTGGGAGACCCAAGAAACTTAGGAGGTGAAAATTGAAGTTTTGGAACTTAAGAAACTCTAGGAAAAACTTAAGTAAGGGATTACTAAGTGACGTCTAGAGTGGATAAATTAATTCATCTTTGGGAAAAGGGGATTAATTACTCTTAAAATTCACCTACAAGGGTAGAATATTTCAGTTGTGGAAAATAGCTAATTTAATATTAAGGTTGACAAAAATATCATTCCCTAAGAGAAAGTCATTCCCTTTGCCGTTAACGCTTTTATTAGCAATTTGTTGAAATCTTTGCTTAATTAGTTACTGCACTAATTTTTCATTTTCATAGTTATTTTAGTTGCATTAAATTTGGTAGTTGTTAAGAAATTAATTTAAGTTAATTTTATTTCTTAAAAAAAAAGAAAAAAAATTTCTTTACATTAATTTTAATTTTCTAAATTTTCATCCAACCAAATTTCAAATATAGTTAGCTAGCGTAGAATTAAATTTTCGCATAATCCCTGTGGACACGACTCGGCTCTTACCGATTTATTACTCACTTCGACAACTGTACACTTGCGGTTCACGAACATACTTATAACCTATGTTAGACAAGAGTAGATTAATTGGTAGCCATTTGATATAGCATGAACTATATAAAGGTAATTGAGTGATCATATAAGATCATCGCCCTAAAATAATTAGAGATAATATTCCATTATTTTCTATTAGTATTGATTCAAAAAGCATATTATTTGAATCAATACTAATCGAAAATTATCACAAAGATGTCCTAACGATTAGAATTAAAAAGCTTCATCTAGAATAATGCCACTTTTATGCAAAAAATTTAAGATATTAAATCATGTAAACTTTTCTCATATACAATTTATTTCTAATAAATTTTTGGCATATTGTAACTCTAGGTATTGACTGTTAATGAAATGTTTTCGAAATGGGTATTATCTGCTTAGAATAGCTTCACACTTCTAGTTTTATTATTTAATAAAAAATCACAATGCATGCTTCTCAAGTGGCATGTTACTTGAGCTCCAAACCAAATTAAACATCGCAGCGAAGTCAAAAGACAACATATTCACTAGTTTTAGTTCTTAAATAAGATGTATCTGCCCTTTATTGGAATTAAATATGGCTTATTATTATAATTAGAATCTCGTACGGACAAAGTTATAACAGCATTGTACCGTGCCTCAGAGTTTTGCCAAATTTTACTTAGTAGTGTCCAAAATTCGTCTTCATTAGATACACGCAAGATTGAAGGGTGATGTGGAAAAAAATGCAGGCTCTCTCGGCGTCTCAGAGCCATTTTCATTTATTAACATATTAACTAAAGTTACTTTCTTAATCTATGATATTACACTAATTAGCAACACTACCATATATTACATTTCTTTCACTCTCCCGTCTTAATTTGACGGGGTCCCAAATAGCCTTTGATAACATTATCAAAGAGTCGACCTCGAATTAAAATATTTTAAATAAATTATTTGATAAGTTAATAATTTAAAATTAAAAAATCACTCAATTAATTAATAGTAAATAAAAATAAAATGTTTATTAGATAAAATTATTTTTAATAAAATTTAGAGACTCAATTTCATATATAAAAAAATAAGGGACTTGGATATCTCCATTGCTAATTGAACCACTCCCTCAGGCAAAGGGTTTTGCGGTCATCTTTATGGGGTATGCAAATTTACTGATCGTCTATGCCTATTCAACATATTAATTTTAGTACTATCTATTATCCTTCGTACTCTTTTTTTTTTTTTTTTGGTTTTGCCTACGATATATTCTAGAAAGGTCCAACTGTGGGAAGACACCTTTAAATTATCTATACTCAGACTAATCCCTAGTCAGCCTATAAAGAGTAAAGTTTCAAGACCTTGAACTTATCATTAAGGGTATGACTGTGCTTTGCAACAATCTGGGACATATTAAAGGATCAGCCATTAATTCTCTCCCTTTTCATTTTCTCACAAACATCTCTGGTTCCACGAAATAAAACTTGCTTTCACGAAATAAGTTTATAATCACACATGAATTAATCAACACAACCTATGAAACTAATGCCAGATGCATTTATCGTATCATATTATATTTTGTTAATTCTTTTGTGTATATGCAGAAATTCTAATTGTACCCACGTAAAATAAATTCCTAAAATTATCAAATTTCCTGAAATATTGCTCCTTAGGTGTGGATCACCTGGGGTGCGAGAACCACGAGGGGTGGCGTGGTGGTAGCTCACCTCTGCCCCTTAACCATGTGGTGGGGAGTTCGACTCCCCCCATGGGAATGGAAAGTTTCTCGTGGCCAGTCATTTACCGCTTAATGCGAGCTCCCGTGACGAGTCTGGATTAGTTGAACACTTGCATGGTGCCAAAAATCGGATGGTTTATACCAAAAAAAAAAAAAAAAAAACTGGGGTTGCGAGGGTCACGAATTTGAGTGGCACAAGTTGTAACTCATTGAAGACTTATAATATGAATTACTCGGATAGTGAAAAATATTGGATCTCGTAATATTAGATGGTTTAAATTATTGATTTATTAAATAACTTATTCAAAGCATATACTTTATAAACTATTACATACAGACAATAATTTGTTGAATGTACAATACAGAGATAATGACTACAAATTATAGTAACATAAGGATAGGCCTGAGTTTCTATTATGTAAATGAATACTGTCAAATCATGAAAGCTGAATAGTACAACTGATATGACTTTGATTTGTTATCCGTTAAAATTGTCAACGCAGATAAAACTCCGCCTATCAGAATCTGATATCTAATCAATCAAGAAAAAGACTTGCACCTCTCTTCTCTTCCCGGATAGAAAACCCCTACATGGTTAAAACGTGTAACTTTTATCTACAAACGCACACCCGTTATCATCAAGTAGTCATCCTAAAATCGGTCAACTAAATTGAGTGTGGGGCTCAGCTCAATGCATGAAAAGTGAGTTTCTACTCCAAAATATGATACACGCCAGTACTTGGAGCCAGTGGAAGCAGCCTCCATCTTTACCCCTTCAATTCGCTTTCTCGGAAGAAAAACACAAAATGATAGCTGTAAAGAGGTACTCCGTACTCGACTTTTCGAGTGACGAAAGGAACATTTAAAGTGATCCAACTGAAGGGAAAAACTTCCAAGCATGACAAATTTCTGCTCATGAAGTTGCATTAGATACGATTGACTAATCCGCAGTAGCTTTCGAACTATATTAGTTGCTCTGAACAGGCTAAGGAAATAATGAAAACAAACCGTCAACCACACATCTCGCATACTATTAACTCTATAATACTCCTTTGTCATCAATTATTAGAGTTTATAATCTACGGATTGTGGCTTAGTTGACTGCGCAGGCTGAGCCCGTGGGAAGAGCTGTTGAGTTTGATCCCCACTAAACACACCTGCAGAGAGGAGCAAGGAGCCTTAACTGTGACTACGCCCCGAACCGGATTAGTCGGCCCAATAAGTTCGAATACCGGTGGTTTAACCAAAAAAAAAATTATTAGAGTTTATTTTTGGTGCCGATGTATTTTTTTTCTGGTTGCTGAATATTATCCGCGTTTGTTTTCTTATTTTGGAGTTTGTTTTAGTTAGTTGGTTGCTCTAACTTAGGTGGCAAAAGATGATTGCCTTTTATGGAGGTAGATCATTCCATGTAAATTGTATATAAACAAGTTCCAAGAAATGAAACGTTGAGATGAATCTTTCTGTCAAATGATTCAATAAATCGATCATGGTATTAGAGCAGCAGTAAATTTCTCTCTTTTTACATAATTAGTGTTTGGTATCACCTACACTCAAATTACCATAAATTCATCCAATAAAATAAATGTAGGAATTATTCCGATAACAAATTCTAGTTTGTTAACCATTATATAAGAAATATTTAATGAAATAGGGGTGATGATACAAATTTTTGCGATAGAAAATAAATTGATTTCTTTAATAAATAAGAAGAGAATTATCAATAAAACAAACTTTAGTTTATGTTCGCTTTTACTATTGGAACCACGATTTTTCATCGACATACTTTTTTTATCAATCATATATTCGATGCAATATTAAATACATATCTTTCTTTAGGATTAGTTAATCAAAAACATGTAAATTAACCTTTATTATTTAATTAACAACTTTCGAAATCATCTAAATTTAATTAAACTATAAATTTAAGGAAAGAAAGACGACAAAAGCAAGATAACACAACATGTACGGTTGCATTTAATCTAATTGAATGTTCTTCCAATAAGTTAATAATTTTCAACACAACCTACAAAGATTAAAGGAATTGAACTTTTTAATATTCAATATTTAATCTAACAATTGATTATTTCAATTAATAAACTAATCCCACGTATTAAAATCAATCAAATAATCATAAAATAAAGCTCCAAAGACCAATTAGATTTATAAATAGATAAAATACTTACTTCACAATAAGAATAAATTATCTCTCAATCTATAAAGTTTCAAGGGCTTGGACTCCCTTCAACTAAGATAAAGAAAGTTAGTCAATAATGACCATATCTGCCATTAATATCTATTGAGTAGAAACTACACTAACGTCTACTGAAAAGAAAAGAGAGTTTTGTGAGAAGCTGGAAAATAGAGATAGACAACTTGGATGTTTTCTTTCTTCACTTGGTTCCTATTTGTAGCCACTTTAATCCTATGTTTTGCTGGTGTTGGAATCTTTTTATTGTGATTCTTTAGCTCTAAGAGATTATAACTTAATTGAATGTTATACAGACTTGGTCAAGATAATGTTTAAATAAATTCTAAAACGTTTTAATTGCAAATTTGAAATCTAGAAGTTAGATTTTTTGCTAAACTTAATCGTCATAAACATTGCTCTCAGCTCTGTCTAAGCTTTAGATTTGTTAAGAATCATTTGAATAAAAAATATAAGAAAATCTTTAAGATAGAATTAATGGTCACATCACATATAACACAAATGAATTAAGGTTTAAAATGATTAATTATCTTTAATGATCTTATTAAATTCTCCCACTCTTATCCTTTGTTAACTCTTCCTCGAGTAAATCATATTTAAAATAAATAGTACTACCAACATGATTTCATCAATCCATTTCTCAGTAAATTGAAGAGTAAGTATACTTTAAAATTCAAGCCATTTAAGATTAAAGCAACAAGACGCATCATAATTAAACTACACAAGGAAATATGCACAAGGATTAACTACGACAATCTCATTATAAAGCATGTATGAAGTTTTGGTGATCTTCCTCACAGTTATCACTCATTCCACTCATGTGTTTAATGGTTTAGCATTTCCCTCAAAATCCTCAAATGTAAATATTCTACCATATTATTTCTTTTACATCAAATCTCTATCACTTATAATGTACACATGTATAAGCTAGAAGGACTATGTTTCAAGTTATAATAAGGCTATGATTAGACATAAGAATTAAAAGTAAAATGATCAAAACCAAAAATATTAGCAAGGCATCTAAACATATATAAGTAACAAACTTATAAATTGGAACCATGATATTCAACTCGCTTGGAAATGGTTCATTACTTATGTGAAAAAAAAAAAGGACTAACATTGAGTTTTCCTGTTTCTACCTTTCTTAATTTTTCTTTTTTCCACTACTTTTTTTATAAATAGATATAAGAATAAAAAATTGATTTCAACCATAACACAAGATAGTCGTTACAACATAAGATTCACATCCCATACTCATTTGTTTCATATATTGCCATTCTTGAAACTGGAAGAGATTTTTTTGTCCAAATTATTTATTAAAATTTATGGTTATATAAGGATGTTTAAATAGAGAAGTTGTCTTGTAATATGGTTGTAAAACAAAAGAAAAAAGGTTTTGGCTCAAAGGAGCTAACTAGGGATATTGAACTGGGGTGGGTTTTTAATTTAAAGGTTGTAAAACAAGGAAAGCCTTTTGTATTCTTATACATGCATATATCGATAAGGTCTTGAAATGTTCCAAGCAAGTTATAGAGAAATATTCTACTATAAGATAATAAATTTCAAAGGAAAATACATATTGATTTGAATGTTTCAATCTTTTATGGCTCAAATTCTTAACATTTATTTGAAATCACCTTAACTTTGCACGATGCCTTATCATTTGATCATCAAAGTTTATAAAAGTGCATAATCCTAACTAATTTAACCATGCAACATATTTTTACTCTTATTCTTAAAGAATGAATTTTGTAGCATACACAAAATCCAATTTATTCAAAATATATTTGATGAAACCATATAATGTACTAGCTCAAAGCTAACTAACTAATAATTAAGATAAATTAGATAACAAACAAAAATAAATAAATAAAACATGTTTCTACACAAAACTGAACCTACCCTTAAACCAAACATTATCTTAAATGTAACATGCAAAGCATAGAAAGCAATAAGTGAGCACTTCCTTAAATAAAAGGGATAAAGAGGTAAGGTACACTCGTAGAGAGGGTAAGGAGGTGTTACCTAGTCTACGAAAAAAGCCATCAAATTATTCTTCATATGAAACAATATGTTTTCAGTCTTATCCAGACGGGCTAGAATTCTAAAGGTCAACTAAATGGAAGAAGAAGAAGGGATGTTTTCCTATTGGCCATTAGCTGGTCATTCTATAATTGCTATCTTGCATCATTGGAAAGTCCAAGAAGATGGAGCAATTGGACCAGGTAGGACAAAGCTGAAATTGTTGTCAAAATTTTATATAATAACACTTATCGTGCCTATATGATTTAAATCTAAGGATTCCATCTCACAAGCAATGTGCATATTGGTGTTAGATAAATCAAGTAAACTTAAATTAATGGCTAGTTGAGTAGTGTAAGAATATAAGATTAAAGGTTTATTCTTCGTTTGGACCACAAAACATAATTGTGTAACAAACCAATAACCTAGGTTCACTGCAATGTTTTGTTCCATATATTACAGAAAATAAATTTGACTTTAGATACCACTTATTTCAAGACAAGTTTCTTTAAGTACAAAATTTTTGAAGCACTTAGGTTAAATAGAGCATAATCAACATACCACTTATGCCATATCAGTAGGGTTAAATCAGAAGAATAATCACATTTTGAACTTACAAATGGTTCCTTTTTTTCATTAACTCTTTTCGTAAAACTTATTACAATATTAAATTTAGCAATTGAAAAAAAATCCATTCTTATCATTCCGAATTCAACAATCCCCTTAATTAACATGTTAAGTTCAAAATCATCGTTAAATTGAAATGTGGTGTAAAATTTATGTGTCAGTTCAAGAATAGTAGGCAGTCTCACATTCACATAGTTATGCCATCCCACTTGATCCACCAAAGCATCAAATTATTCTCAAATATCCAATTCTTTCAAGCTGTGAGCATGAACTTACTTACAACCATAAATTTTTTCTTCACATAAGTCCTCATACCTAATCTTAACTTGCTTATAATTGAAATCCTTCTATTTTAAGCTTTAATTTGCTAGCCAACTTTACTTTATTTCTTTTTTTTTTTCTGTTTGAGATGCAACAATGGACCTCCTCACTATTGTATCCAGTTGCGTTAAATTAACTGGGAAATAAGACAGGGAAAGGGTCACAAGAGGCATTAAAAATTTGGGGTTAGTCATTTATTCCAATGGCATATGTGTTTTCATTGAGGTCATCCAAGTCTAATCTTTTCTGCTTAGACTTACTATCTTTCTCTATGATTGACTTGATTTCTCTATTTGAAACTTCAGCTTATCCACTAGTCTGCCGATGGTATGACATAACAATTTTGTGTAAAACACCATATTGTTTCAATAATTCTTCCACATTCCGGTTGCAAAAAAACGTGTCCTTTGATCACTAATTAAAGCTTTTGCAATAACAAAACTACCAAATATGTTAG
>JANZLH020000011.1:976725-989462 GCA_026770325.2 Erythroxylum fimbriatum | reverse complement strand
TTCCGTTCCGGATAGTTGGGCTTCCGGTACCGGGGTCCAGCACGGTTTGACTGGGCTCCGGGATCGGGATCCAACACTGGTAGTACGCAACCTTACCCCTACATTGTAGAGAGACTGTTTCCAGTAGGCCCACATGCATATGTGACATGATAACGGAGATGTAGAGTACAAGGAAGAAAAAAAATACGTAAAGAATGGTAATATATTTAAATATATATACCTGATGGTGACCATAACTGCTATTACCTTTTGCCTTGCTAAGACCACCTTTTCTCGTTGTTATCTGCGCTATGCGTCTTCCCTGATCAGTACCCTGAAAGTGCAGCAAGCCTACAATTGTATAATGGAATACTTTGGAACATCTTAATACAAATTTGATTTGAAAATAAATATCAAGGATTGACTTGTTTTATTATATCTAAAGGGTTTCTTACTTTCTTATGACCTTTATTTAAATAGAATTATGGATTTACTACTTAATTTTCGAGAATTAACAAACTTGAAAAAGTAGCATGATCAAATGGAATGATTTCTTTAACCTTACAGTGGATATAAATGCTCGAGTTAATTAAACTAAGACTCATGTTGTGATAATTCCACCTGGTTTTACATTAGCGCCTAATTTATTGATAAAAGGTGAGCTTTGAAATAATTAGTAAAATTGCTTATTCGTAATTATAAGATTACAAGTTTAAATCATAAAAATAATTTTTTTGTAAAAATATAAAAAAAAAAGTTGTGTATATTATAACCCCTTAAATTCCTACAAAATGAAGAACCTTATGTGCTAAAAACACTTAATCCATTGATATTATTGGAAATTTTATCAATTTATTCCGAAGCTAGATGTTTAACAAGTCAATATTTTTTAATGGAATTAATTGTATAACTATTACTTGCATTGAAATTATTGCACATACGTGTTAGAAGAAAATAGTAGGTTATCTTGATGGATGAACAAGAATAGTTACTACTTACTACACTAAGTTGTCAACCTCCAAAATAGACCGTATGGCTGCCGTAATGTGAACGACTTGTACCACATCCTCAAAGTCAGTCAAATTATCAATCTCAATACAATAATAATTTTCTCCATTGACTTTCTATAGTCTGACTTGAAATATATCAATCATCCTTATAAACTGCATCTGTAGAGAACATCTGTCCCTAACTTGTCCCCTCATATCAAATCATGAAACAAAATTACAAATCATGACAAATTGTCATTTTCATTCATCCCCACATCGTTTACTTCATTAAACAAACGAAAATCACAAAACACATGAGAGAACTTTCCATATAAACTCATTCAAAATAGGCTGCGAGTTGACAGCCATTCTGCCACCCGTGATCCTCGACCATCATCATTTTATCAGTTGTGGGTTTTCTCTTAAGAATGTCACATGTAGGCCATGACTTGCCTGATAAAGATTTCAAGTCATCAAGAACGGAATGGTTTTTGTTTCTCAATGATAATGTTGTTGCCAAATCAGTGTACATGTCGCATATGGACAATAAGTCATAAATTTACAAGGATTTTTAACGTAAAAGGAGAAGCGGGTCATGTCCTCGACACATACCTGCTTGATTCGAATGAGTTGTCCTATCATGTGTTGCTACTAGTCTATTACATATAAATAGGTCTAACAATTCAGGCATATAATTCCATCAGAAGGATTCCAGATTAACTTTCAGACAATTAACAAAATGTGGAGGTAAGTTTACCACTGTTATAATTTTCACTTTCTTGCTCCAGCCGGTTTTAGTAAGTTAAACAGAAACCAAGTATTGTAGCAGATCAGCTTTTTCAATCCCGAGAACATTGTTAATTAAAAAAAACTAAAAACAAGAACAGAAAACATAATATTATGCTAAACTAATCTTAGTTTTGGAGTTCCCACGAGTAGGCCCAGATTCAACGAGTTAATTCATTCAGATTTTCAGGCAAGTGCCATCTGTCTCAATGTCAAGGACATTCTACTACAGATTCTTTAAGCAAGTCACATCACAATCTTTTTCTACATTGTTCCCATCTCACAATCTTCATTTTGAGCATACTACAAGTAATGCCATTAACACTGTTAACAATCAAGCAAACAATATAACTCGTGATCACGCTTCAAGCATCAAGTACTAGTCCAATATATGAATCATGCATATGAAGCTAGTAAAAGTGCAAAATACACGATAAAGAGTACAAAGTTTGTTACACGTTTACCAACACATATTACATTATATGTACTCTCCCCTTCTGTGACTTAAAGACCATTACTGCATCCTCCGTAGTTTGCAATCGTTTTTCCCAACTGCAACATTGGCGTATATAGAAACTGTTAATTAAGGCTATCTCTAGCTAAATCGAACGTGTACACCAACCTTCAGCAACACAATTCATTACCTCATTTACTACTACAAGTACCAGTAAAAATTAGGAATAGAAATATCAAACCTTCTGTATATTTTCTCCTGAGCCTGGAATGTCTTGCATTCTTTTCTTAAATAGTTCAATTTGAGATCGGATGAGGCAGTTCTGCTCTTCAGCCTAATAATCAAGATATTTTCCAAGATTTTAAAAACAGTATATTTCTCCTTTTTAAGCAATATGATCATGAAAGTAAAGGGAGTTTCAGCTAGGTAAGCCAAAAAATGTGTTAAAAGGATGGGTTGACAGTTGAGACAAGATAATTACAGATACATTATACAACCTTCTACCTTCAACTATTCAGTCCAAAACCAAGTAAATGAGCAACAAGATAGAGATTTCCAAACCATTTTTGGAGCTGCCAAAGAACTTCCAACTTCAAGGGTGGAAATTTTTATAGCATAAAGAGATTAAATGAATTTCACTCATTAATATAAAGTAGATGAATAAGATGAAAGGAAAAGGTTTAAATTCACAGTGAAGGTAATTGCAAAACCATTTTTATCCCAAGAATGTTCCAGAAACATAGACCTCTGGTAAGACTAAACATGAAAACCAATCTAACAGACAAAACAACGACAGGTACAAAGGCCTGTGTCCGAGGAGTAATTCTTAAGGCACAAAAAAGTAATGGCTACATGACCTAATATTTTACTGAGTCAGACAAAAGATACACTTCACAACAACGAAGTGGGAATATCGAGTCTTCACTTCATCGATCAGATAAGTTATAAAACATACAGGGCCTGTGGAGTTCACTAAAAAATCAAGCCATAAATCTGTTGAAGTAGTAATTATACTATGTTTTACCAGTAACATTTCTTGAAGTATTTGGCAGTATTCAACATGGTTTTGCAGGCTATTGCGTCAATCCGGAGGTTTACTCAGTGCCCATCCAAAGGATAGCAGCTACAGGTTCCTCCATTTCCCAAAAAAAAAAAGGTTTGAAATGATAGACCTCAACACTTACTCTTTCCAGAATACCCTGTAACTGGTGGATCTCATTTTCCTTGGTGGTCCATAGATCTCGTGCAACAACCGATACATTAGTCCTGCAAAGTAACCCCACGGGATCTTGTTATTTCAAGAAAGAACTTAAGACCATTGAGAATGCACAACTTTTGTGTTTAAATCATGAACTTCTATATAGAAACCACTTGCTTTTGCCCTTTTTAACAACTTCAATCACAATGCCACCCTGCAGTTTTTGATAGAACTCATACATAGAGATAGACAACTGATTATTTCAATATTTTTTGGTAAAGGTGCAAAAAGCTCAGGAAAGTTCTAATTGTACAAAAGGAAACTTAACTCATTCTTAGAGTGTCTGTGTTGCATTTGTATTCCATAATAGAAAGATACTAGATTTTATAAAGAACCAATTATTCCCCCTAGAGAGATAGACTGTACCTGAACCATTAACAACCAACAAACAAACAATCCAAATCATAATTATTCTGATAGAAAGCTGATATAATTATATAAAGCCCGTCTGTGAGGCTTGGCAAAGGTTTCAAGAAGCTAATTCTTAGCCGTTCCAGCTTCTTGAAAGTATAATTGTAGAAATCCATCTCCGTGAATAGAAAAGAACAAGAAAAAATGAAATTAGAAGTATATGTAATTTTTATTGACTAATATGAGAAATCCATGTGCGAACAAAAACAGAAGATGCATACTTTTCTGAAGACAATGGGTCTAGACTTTGCTCTTCTACCAGCTGCTCCACTCTATCAAGAGCAGTTCCCACCTGTAACATAGAAGTAAAATTGATGGTACGAAAACACAAAACAAATTGTTAATGAATACTTTGTTGAAGGCTAAGACTAATTCAAAGTTGTTTTGTTAACTGAATCCTTCAAGATTCAGTAACTACAGAGTCTGTTTTATTTTTGAACGTTACTTTCACATTTCCTTAGATAAGTCTGTTAGACTTTAACGTCTCTCTTGTAAGCCTATTTTAAAGGCATCTTTCTCTCAATAACTAGATAGAACACAATAATTGTTCTAACCTTCTTGCTCTGTTATTTCCAACATTGTGGTATCAAAGACAGGTTGAAACCAGGCTGTTTGATATTCCTATCCTCGTTTCTTACACATTATGGCCTCAAATAGCACTGCAGTGAATGTCTCACAGCCCCAAATCTTTTCAAATCTGTTTTCAAATCTCAGGAGCTGTGGGAATTTGTTGAGACTGGCTATGATGAAGAAGGTACTAAAGACACACGATACAAAGAAAATCTGAAGAAGGATGCTAAGGCTCTGTTTTTAATCCAACAAGCAGTGGATGAGTCAATATTCTCAAGAATTGCTACAGCAACATCATTAAAGCAAGCATGGGATATTTTGAAAACTAAGTATCAAGGCTCAGCAAAGGTAATAACTGTCAAGCTTCAATTTTTAAGCAGAGAATTTGAAATGGCAAGCATGAAAAGTAATGAGACAGTACAAGCGTACCTGGCTAAAGTGTCAAGTACTGTTAGTCAAATGCATGCGTATGGTGACAAGATAAGTGATGAGACTGTGGTAGCAAAAATACTAAGGACTTTGGCTCCAAAGTTTGATCATGTTGTTGCAGCTATAGAAGAATCTAAAGACTTGTCCACTCTCACAGTTCATGAGCTGATAGGCTTGCTACAAACACATGAAGGAAGGATCAATAGAATAGCAGCTCAAGAAGAAGAGCAAGCTTTTCAGGTCCAAGGGAAGCAAAGAAAATCTTCTCAATATCGAGGAAGAGGTAGGAGTCCTTTCTGAGGAAGAGGACGTGGATGCGGATGTGGAAGCTCTATCCAATGCACCTACTGCAAGAAGTATGGACACAAAGAAGATGACTAGTGGAGCAAAGATCAAGCCAAATATGCAAAAGAACAAGAGCTTGAAGATTATCTCTTCATGACTTATGTAAGTTCTCAAAGCACTCTGAAAGAAATTCGATACATTGACAATGCTTGTTCAAATCATTTGACTAGAGAAAGAGACAAATTCAAGGAACTAGATGAAAACTATAAGGCTCAGGTACACTTGGGAAATGATATACAAGTGCAGAAAGGTACAGTTTCCATTTCTGTTGATGGTAGAGAGAAATTAATTAAGGATGTTCACTATGCACCTAGTCTAGCACACAATTTAATTAGTTTAGGGCAATTAATTGAATGTGGACACTCGATTCTATTTGAGAAAGACACCTGTAGTATTAAGAAAGACACTGGTTATGTTATATTGCTTGCCAAGATGACAGAAAACAAGATGTTTCCTATCAATTTTTCTTGCAAAGGAACTCACGCATTAATGAGCAGCAGACTTGATGAATCAAAAATTTGGCATCAACGATATGGACATTTAAATGTGAAAGGGCTACAGTTACTTGCTATTAAAGATATGGTGAATGGCTTGCCTACTATCAAGGAGCTCAAGCATTTATGTGAATAGGCAAGCAGGCAAAAAAAAAAAAATCATTGCCCCAACGACAATCAAGAGCTACAGAGAGACTAAAGCTGATTCATGCAAATCTATGTGGACCAATGAAGACAAAGTCTCATGCAAGAAGTAAGTACTTCTTACTTTTTATTGATGATTACACGAGACAATGTTGGGTGTATTTTCTAAATCTAAAATCCGAAGCATTTGATTACTTCAAAAACTTCAAAGCCCTCATAGAAAAGCAATGCAGCAGCAAACTGAAGGTGTTTAGAACAGACCGAGGGGGAGAGTTTCTCTTAAAAGAATTCAATGAATTCTGTGAAGAGCAAGGCATTCGAAGAGAGCTCACTGCACCCTATACCCCAGAGCAAAATGGAATAGCAAAATAGAAAAACAGAACCATTGTTGAAATGGCAAGATCAATGATAAAGTCCAAAGACTTAGCTAATAGCTTCTGGGCAGAAGCTGTAGCAATAACTGTCTATCTAATCAATATCTCTCCAACTAAGGTAGTATGGAATATGAAACCGTACAAGGCATGGCATGGATCAAAAACCCCTGTAAGTCATTTGAAAGTTTTTGGATGTGTATGTTATGCCTTAATAACTTATGGGAGAAGCAAATTAGATCAAAAATCCAAAAAATATATTTTGTTGGCTATTGCTTGAATTCAAAGGCATACAGACCATATGATCCTACAGGCAAGAAGATTTTTGTAAGTTGAAGTGTTCAGTTCGATGAAAAAGTGAGCTAAAAGGAAGCTACAGAAAAGTCAATACTTACCTTGGATCCAATTGTAAGTGAAGAGCAGGACGAAGAAATTCAGGAAGAGCAACCAACTAGTCCTCAAGTTGACTCTCCAATAAGATTCTCCTCAGTAACAACTAGTAGCAGTAGCTCAAAGCTTTCATGGAAAGACACAAACATTGAGTTAATTCAGCTACAAAGGAGTGAACGTGGCAAAATTCCACAACGCCTTTTTGAAATTAAGGGAGAGGCTTGCACTTTTGCCTTGTTTGTCGGTGATCCAACAGACGTTGAAGCAGCTAAGAAGAGTGAAGTATGGAAGAAAGCAATGAATGATGAGATTTTAGCAATTGAGAAAAATGCCACATGGGAACTGACTGATCTACCTCAAGGAAAGAAAATCATCAGCCTTAAATGGCTTTTCAAGACTAAGTTTCATTCAGATGGACGAGTTTAGAAACACAAGGCCAGACTTATGGCACGAGAATTCACCCAAGAGCAAGGTACTGACTGTGAAGAAACTTTTTCTCCTGTTGCAAGATTTGAGACAAATATAGTTATTATTGCACTAGCAGCGCAACAACAATGGAATGTTTATCAATTTGATATTAAGTCGGCCTTCCTAAATGAAGAATTGAAAGAAGAGGTCTATGTTCAACAACCAAGAGGAGTTGAGGTATCAGGATCAGAAGAGAAGGTGTACAAATTGAGAAAGACGTTATATGGATTGAAATAAGCTCCTCGTGCATAGAATAGTAAAATAGACACTCTCTTTCATCAAAATGAATTTAAAAGGAGTCCAAAAGAACCAACTTTGTACCTAAAGAACCAAGGCATCGATGAACTTCTCATAATTAGTTTGTATGTGGATGATATGATATACACAGGTTCATCAACTCACTTGATATTTGAGTTCAAGGATGCCATAATGAGCATGTTTGAAATGACAAATTTAGGAAAATTACAATATTTCTTAGGTGTTGAAGTTAAACAGACTAATGGTGGCATTTTCATGTCTCAATAGAAGTATGCAACAGATCTTTTGAGGGTTTACAACATGGAGAAGTGTAAGACAACTACTACACCTATGAATACAAATGAGAAACTGAAACTAAAAGATAGAACAGATATGGCAGATGCAAGGAGGTTCAGAATCTTGGTGGGAAAATTAATATATCTTACATATACTCGACCTGATTTGTCTTTTGCAATTGGTGTAATCTCAAGGTTTATGCAGTATCCATCAAAACAACATTATGGAGCTGCAAAGAGGGTTCTTCGCTATATAGCTGGAACAAATGATTATGGAATCTGGTATATGAAAGGTCAAAACTTCAACTTGAAAGGTTACTTTGATAGTGACTGGGCTAGTTCACATATGGATAGGAAGAGTAGAACAGGGAATTGCTTTATTCTCAGATCAGGTCCAATATTGTGGATATCAAAGAAGCAAGCTACAGTTGGATCATCCTCAACTAAGGCTGAGTAGGTAACAACAGCGACTGCTGTGTGCCAAGCAGTTTGGCTTCAAAGATTGCTGGGAGACTTGGGACAAAAGCAAACAGAGGCAACTCATATTATGTGTGATTGTTCATCTGCAGTTGCTATGGCCAAAAATCCAGTTATGCATGGAAGAACCAAGCATATGGAAATCAAACATCATTTCATAAGGGATCTTACAAAGGCGTTACCAACTGGAAGATTTGAAGATCTTCGGGCCCAATTGCACATCACCGACTTTGAATTAAGGGGGAGTGTTGAAGGCTATGACTAATTCAAAGTTGTTTTGTTAACTGAATCCTTCAAGATTCAGTAACTATAAAGTTTGTTTTATTTTTGAACGTTGATTTCAGATTTCCTTAGATAAGTCTATTAGACTTTAACGTCCCTCTTGTAAGCCTATTTAAAAGGCATCTTTCTCTCAATAACTAGATCGAACACAGTAATTGTTCTAACCTACTTGCTCTGTTATTTCCAACATTGTCACATAAGAACACACCGACATGTGAAGCACATAAAGGACTTTGAACTAATTATCACCAAACTAAAGGGAATATAAACCCACTGAAAATTTGACCATTCACTAATAGAAATGCCTATGGATCCTAATGATTAGAGCAACTCAACTCAAATACTCTGAATCACTTGGAAATTAAACGTAATGATGAAAAGAAAGAAACACGCACCTGGGTTTCAAGGCACAAAGACTCGAACTCTTCCTGCAAAGACAGATAAGGAAAAAAAAGATTGAATAAAGAGACGACGAAAACGTTGCTGCTCGATAACACTGAAACTTGAGAATGCATTGCTAAAATCCTGAATTAAATATTAAAAAATCAACAAATAAAATACAAAACTAAAGAGAGAGAAAGAACAAGTGGAGAGAAACCTGAGCAGAACAGCACGAGAGAAGAGAACGAACAGCAACCTTAAACGACTTGACCAGATCCACTTGCCTCTCTCCCTTTCCTATTTCCATTGCGAAACCCCAATCCTATTCAACAACAACCCCATTTCTTGGAATTTCCTCTCATTTTCATTCCACCCCCATTCGCGCCATATTAATTCTTCTTTTCCGAATTTACCCTTCAATTTCTTAATTTTTAAATTTCTCTCTCTTCCCGCCTACCGTTTCAAGGCTGAGCAGGCATGCGCCAAATATTCCAAAACCTTGCATCTTTTATAATTCTTAAATCACGGGAATTTATCAATATCTTAAGATTTGTATCAGATATGGAAGTGGTAAAAAAAGTTTAAATTTTAAATATTAAATTATTATAAAATTGGTATATAATACATAAGAAATAAAAATTATAAAAATAAATTAAAATAAAATATTTTATTAAAATAAAAATAATTAAAATTTAAATAAAATTAATTTAGTTAAGAGACAACAAAACTAAAATATGGGAAAAGATTGAATAAATTAAAAAAATAGTTAAAAAGGTTTAATTATACTTTTAAAAGGACAATAAAAGATAAGTCATTTTATAAATATCACATTTTAGAATAAATCAATATACTTTTTATTTTTCACTCACTGTTTCGTTAGTAATCAAAAGAATCTTTTGGAATTTATAAAGGAAATAATTTAATCCTTTAGGCCTTTTACAGGTTTTAAGAATATCAATTTTAGTCGGCTCACTCAGTCCTGCCCAGCCCGGCTTAATTTTGGTTTATGTTGATTGGGTCACGAACAGATCATAGGTCAAAATTATTTAACTTGATCGGAATGTTAAAAATGACTTTAAATTTTTAAAAATAAAAAATGACATATTTGTTAATTTAAGAAAATACATTTAAAATTGAGTCAAACCGTTGTCCTGCTTGTGGCCCTTCTGGCCATGAGTTGAGCCACTGGCCAGGCTATGTTAACAGAGGCCCAAGTCTAGCCCGCCCTATTAACATCTCAATACAGTTTTACTTGCTCACACTGTCTTATTCGTCTTACTCACACTCACATTCTTTCTCTCTCTTGTGTTTTTGGGTCTTTTTTTTCTTTTTCATCTTTTCTCTAAATTAATGTCCATATTTACCCTTGGTTTCTGATGACGTCAAAGAAGAAAGTTTTTTAAAACAGCTAAATAATCAGTTGGTGTTGAAAAGTTGAAATGGATTTTGGTTTCGTTTGGTAAACGGTACATAAGTTGATTTGTAGCAGTTGAAAGTTACACAAGCAATAACTTCCAACGATTATATTTGTCCGCATATAAAAGGAGGATTAAGGACGTGAAAAAGAATTATTACATTCATTACAATTTATGAGAAAAATTTCCTTCGTGCTTAAACACGAAAGTCGTTGATTAAATATGCTTGAGATTATCGTGGTTTTAATTTTGTAATCCTTCGATTCATAATAAGTGTCGTTTTAGATAAATGCACACTTATTAAGAAAGTTAATAAAATGTCTTATATACCCTTATTAATTACATGTTAAAGTGCCTTGAAAATATAATCTGTGTAATTAAAATGTGAGAGAAATTAAAGGTTAATTTTGGAAGTAAAATTATAAACATACATACAAAGCCAAGAATGATACTTATTTTGAATAATTAAAATGTATCTAAAACGACACTTAATCAGAAGGAGTACTAATTGATTTCACGGAAATTAAAAACATTATTTCTTCTTCTTTAAAGCATTCCATCAATTTCGTCATGTTAATTGAAAGAGACCAATGGTTAAAAGTCCATAAAAGTTGTCTACATTAAATCCATTAAAGACTTTTAATAACTGTTGTGTTTTTTTTACGACAAACCCATTTAATGCATTTAATGAACGTTGTGCGATGGTTAATGCAAGTTATGGGTCTGAAGTATATATATTGTCTACGTGACCTTTAGATATACGTTCTCGTTATTAGTACAAAGTGAAAACCAGAGGAAGATTGGGTTTTTACGTTTTGTACGGAAATTTTTTTTCCTTCATTTTAAAGAAAGGGATCTTTATATAAATAAGTTTTATGTAATCTTGTATTTAAATTTGTTTTATATATATTAAATTTTTATTGTAAATTAGTTTTACGTATAAGATTTTTTTTTGCATCTTTGTGATATGTCAAATTAAAATAGGTTAATTTAATTATAGAAATTCCTAATTCATTTTGTATGAGTTATATAAATTTATTTTATGTAAAATTAAAATAAAAATGTTAATATGTTTTTCATAAGAATCAGTTATATTAATTGGTTTAACATATGAAATATATATAAATATTTTTTTAATATGTTTCATGTGAATAATTAATAAAAACATTTCTATTTTATGTCATAAGTGATGATTACGAGCTTAGTGAAATTTTCGATTTTATGATATGAATGACGATATTTTTGATAATTTAAGTATTCGGATATGTGCCTGATGTCATGTTTATATATACTTGTAGATATGGTAAATAAAATCTTGATCGGTGATTTGTCCACCACTGAAAAATTGGATGGGTCCAATTATGATATGTGGCAAAGGAAGATTCAGTATCTTCTAAATGAACGAGAATTGCTCGAACATTTGACCATAATAATGACTGCGCCTTCAGTCAAAGACAAAGACGGAAATGATATTAATACTGCTAGTGAGCAATATCAAGCATCCTTAAAGGCTTATGCAAATTGGTCCAAAAAGGATCGTAAGGCATGTTATTCTATGTTGTATTTCATGCATGACGATCTAATTGGAGAGTTTGAGGACTGTACCACTGCTAAGGACATGTGGGACAAACTTAAGATTACTTTTGGTCAAACATTCACTACAAGGCTTCGTGCTTTGCACCTTAAGTGGATGAACTACGAGGTAAATATGACTCGTACTATGGCTGAACATTTACGAACCATGATTACTATGGTTCGTGATCTTAAGGTAGCTGGCCTGGCTATCTCAGAAAAGGAGCAAGTCCTGAATGTGATTCGGGCTCTTCTAGATCACACTGAGCACTGGAAGAATGTGAAACTTGTTTTGACACATAATAAAAATGTCAAAACCTTTCAGAGATCACTAGGCACCTCGAAATAGAGGAGGATCGCTTAAAATCATCTGACTCTTCCAATGTGGCTCTTGTTGCTAAAAGCAAAGGACCAAAAGGCAACAATGCCAAACGAGGTAAAAGAAAAGATTATTGACCTCTTCAAAGGAATGGACTAAATGGTCATATTGTTAAGAAGCAAAAGGCTAAGGGCAAAGGAGAGAAAAACATGGCACTTGTAAAGTACTATAATTGTGGAAAGAAAGGTCATTTTGCTTAGAATTGTCCTAAACCTAAGAAGGTACCTTTCTTATCCATTACTCCTGAGTTATATGTTTGTCCTTATGCATTAGTTGCTAATTCTCTTCCTAATTGGATTGTAGATACGAGAGCAAGCAAGCACATAGTTTGGGATCGAGTTGGCTATGTGAACTTTCATCGGTACCCGGTGGGTTCACAAACTTTCATGTTAGGAAACGACAGTGAAGAAGATGTCCTAAGAATAGGGACATATCAGCTCAAGTTACGTGGAGGAATACTTTGCTTCTCCATGATGCTCTCTATACATCAAGGGTGCGATGTTACCTTGTGTCTCTTGTAACTTTAATGAAACCAGGATTCGTTTTTAGTTCTAGTCATTATGGATTGGATATTATGTATAATGGCAATATTTTTGGCCATGCTACATTG
>JANZLH020000011.1:954894-975606 GCA_026770325.2 Erythroxylum fimbriatum | reverse complement strand
AAGAGAATATAATTATAGTAAATAAAAAAAGATTATATACAAAGTGATCAATTCAATTAATTGAAATTACAAATTTTAATTGATTAATAAAAATTGAGATTTTATAATGAATAAATATATAAAATATGTATATATTGATAAAATGAATAAGATATAACCAAATTTATTTATAAAAATGCCAAAATTTTTAACTGATACAATTTACAAAAATTTAAGAAAAAAATCATGAAATAATGTTCTTGACCAGGACTATGAGAGTGAAAAGTGGAGGCCGAAGAGAGTGGAGACTAGAAAGAGCAGCTAATCATTGTAGTCAGGATCGTCAATAGTTTGCATTACTTCTTTTGTATATAGAAACATTATATTTAGTACTACAATATTAAAATTAAAGGAATATTAATAACATAGTCATAATTAAAAAAAATAATTAAATATACTTTCATCATTAAATATTTTATCAAAATAATGTTCACCGGATTGATAAGTATAAGTATGTGTATGACTAGTTACCTCCACATTAGTACCTATAGCTATATTAATGTACAAATTTTAAAAACAATATAAGGTAAGATAATATAAAAAACAAACAAAATTGATATATCAAAAGGAAAAGAGTTCATCCTCAATATTTTCATCATTTAACCAATTTCAATCACAAATAAGAGCTTTCACAGTACGAGGATGAAGTTGAGCATGAAGAGGACTAATAACTTGATCACTGGTGCTAAAAACTAACTTCGAAACAATAGTAAATGATGGAATTGCTAATAGGTCTCGTGTAATTACTTGTATGATCGAAATATTATTTCCACAACTCTTCCACCATAATAATACATCAAACTATATAACTTCAACTTCGGCCACACAATCTTGAATCTAACATTTATCTAACTCCATCATATTGTACAAAGTCTGAGCTCTTTTTTTCATGAATTTTGTAAGTGAAAGTAAGAACTACGCTTAGAAGATGAGTTTGAACCTGAAACTGAAGTTGGAGCTTAGTAGTCTGAACTACAATCTGAATCTTAAATTTTGTCCATTTTGAGTTAATAATCACTAAAAAATCATAACTGAATTGTTCAATGACGTCTGCGTGCTCTTGAGCTTGATCCATATACAACTCATTATATATAAAATTAACCCCCTCTATCTTATATCTCGAGTCCAGTACAGATATGACTACAACAGTATGTCCAACCATATGCTAATAAGAATTTAGCTTCTCCATCATCTACTCTGCCATAACCTAAATAACCTTATTGGAATCAAACATCCAATTAGATAGAGCTTTCGTTATCTCACACATAATGCTAAAGCAATAGTGAAAAGTTGGATATTTTGTTTCCAAGAACAATTTAGTTGCATTATAAAATAATTTCAACTTCACACAAAGTTCTCTAGCCAACTCCTATTGGTCTTCTCTAGGAATGCAAGTATACTGAGAATCTCTTTGTCTCAGTAAGGTAAACACGTCAATATATTGGATGCCAACTCCAACGTCTTGAAGGTTAAGTTACATCTGGTTAGACAATCCAAAACCAACTTCTTCGTACTTGAAATGCATAGTTATTGTTCAATTTCGTCGAATTTCTCAACTCTTTTAGGTGTTGCACTCCAATATGATACACTATTTCGAATCTGTTACTTCCTTTGTCATATCCATGCCATCCTTCACAATTAAATTCAAAATATGCAGAAAAAAAAACTTATATAAAATAAACTTCCACTAACCAACAAGCTCCCAATCAATATCTTACTATTCAACTTTTCAATCATACCATCATTCATGTTACAATTTTTGATTGTTATGATGGACAATTTGGTGTCGATAATATAATATATCAAACAGTCTCCTAATAAGGTTGCCAACCTTTCCATTGTATGTGGTACTGGTACATAAATGAACTTGCCTTATACAAATATGACCAATATCAATCATAACATAATGAAAAAGTAGAAGATAACAATATTAAAGAATATAAATTACCTCAAAAGTTTATTGCTAGATTCCAGTTATTGTGAATAAAATATGTCATCATCGTCATATAACCCTTCTTAACTATCCACATGTCTGTTGTAATGACAATCTATCCTTCAATACTTATCAACATTCTTAAAATTTCTTTCTTCTTATCCTTGTATATCTTTATAGTGTCCTTCTTTAACGTATTTTAAGTTGGAACACTAAAGGTCAGTTGCAGTGAGTTGCAAAACAATCTAAATATTTAGATATCAACGATAGATATTGGATGTCCATCACTAATTACCATAGAAGCAATCAAAGATCTTGATTTGTTGCAGTCATTTCATCCTTCTCTCTTATAAGGTTAGGGGTAAAAAATGTTTGACCTCCTAATACAATCTTTTTGCTATTACATGAATCCGCATGTCTCTTTAAATGGGAGGTTATACCTTTTGAACTCCTGGCCAACATCTTTTAACAATACTTACATTCGACTTTTTCCACTTTGTCTATTGGTCTAATCTTATTAAAGTGATTCCAAACTTCACGTTTCATTTGACCAGGACTTCTATCTTTACTTGGTACAAGATTAGAAGTTTCCATGTCTGTCTCTAGTATAAGATTATAATTCTCCACTTAAGGAATATACTTATCTATCTAAAATAATTAACATATGAATATATATGTTATTCATAGTCATAATTGATAATTCATAAACATAAAATATAGGAGAGAATTGGAGAACATAAATCATAAATTCATAATCATAGATTTAAAGTTATTAATGACTTACACGATCACACACACCCATTTATATGATTGTGTAAGTCACTAGATCATATTAAACAACACATGGGCATTATGTGTTTTCACGGACTTACATAATCACATACAAGGATATGTATTTGACCACATAAGTCACTATAAAAAAATTTAATCTTCAATTAAAAGATTCAAAACCAAAACATGACGAAGGAACTTTACCTTGGTGGGTGGGTGGTGAAGATGAAAAAAAAGTCGATGAAGGGGTAGCGAGGAAGTGGGATAGTAGGGCGATAAGGCGAAGGGTCAATTGGAGGGAGTACAAAGGGGCGGTCGCGGGTGGAGGAGAAGGAGTGGCGTGGCGCATGGGCGACCAAAATGAAATAGATGATGGCTAACTATTTGAGAGAGAGAGAGTATGTACGAAGTCTAAAGAAGGTAGGGGAAGAAAAGGGCAATGGTTAACATAAACTAAAATGACGTCATTTCATCCCATGAAAAATGAAACCATATAAGCATAAAACGACATTGTTTTGTTGATAAAACAATGTGACGTCTTTTTTACTTCTTTATAAATGAAACAGTGTAAGTAAAAAATGACGTCATTTTGCTTCTAAAGCGAAATGACGTTGTTTACGTTGTAATTATGTCAAGAGTCTGAACTCAAGCCTGACAAAATTACAACTTAAATGTCATTTTACTTCTAAAATTGCAACTTTTGGGCCACTGAAAGGCCCATTAGAGAAAGGCTGCGTGATTCTGCCGTTAACCAAAAATGAGAGCGATTGTATTTGTACATACACGATTTGAAGAGCGCCATGAGAGAGCGAGGAAGAAGAAGGGCGTAAGCGTAACCCTATGACGTTGTAACCGACATCATATTAATTTATGCGAGAGAATTAAAAATGTCTGCTTCAAGTAATAGTAATGATAACCATAAGAGGGTGGAGTCGTACATAGGAAGCTTTATAAGTTTGATATCGAAGAGCGATATCCGATACGAAGGCGTCCTCTCTCGTCTCTCAGTCTCCGATTCCACGCTTGCCCTCAGTAACGGTATCTCATTTTCATTTCTTTGTTCCTCTGAGATCTCCACTGTTATTGGGTTTTGTTCACAATGTTAGAGTTTTTTGTTTTGTTTTGTTCCAGTAAGGTCCTATGGATCAGAGGGTCGAAAGAAAGATGGTCCCCAGATTCCCCCCAGTGATGTTTTGTATGAATACATTCTGTTTCGTGGAACTGACATTAAGGTAAAGTTTATATATATTCATGATTGGAGTTTGAAATTGGTTTTACCAATGTAGATTGGTACTTAATCAATTCTGAATATTTTGATGTTTAGGATTTGCAAGTCAAGCCTATGCTATCTGTTCCAAGGGAGGAACATGTCCACACTGACCCCGCTATTATTCAGGTTTTACTCCATCTTTATTTGTTGAAGATTGTGAACCTGGAATGTTTTGTCTCATACATATGCTTTTTCTTTGCTCTGTTGTTCTGCAGTCACAGTTTGCTGGAGTTCCATCGGGTAGTTCAATTTCACCATCATTTGGTATTAAAAATTTCACAGAACCTGCTCAACGACTGAATACCCCTGCTTTGGCAAGTGGAGTCTACCCATTGCCCACATACCCATCCTCAAATGATGGCGGTACTGGACTTTCCCAAGCTATTCAGAATGCGGGTCCATCATTTTCAACACCAAATTACTGGCAGGGATTGGATGGGACATCAAGCAGCAGATCTTTTACCCTTCAACATTCATCGATGGTGTCACCCCCCTTACCAGTGCAGAATCAGATGCAGCTCCTAGGAGTGGAGGATACCCCTGTTTTAGGACTGATAAATTCATCAGAATTTGTTTCTCATATGCCATCTGCTGCATCTGATCCCATACAGCCCAACTTCCAATGCCTTATTAATCCTGTACAATTTTCTACTTCTCAGGGTTCTTTCCAATCACCTAATATACTAACTACGTTATCAATTCCTTTGTCGACTCAAGAAACTAACATAATTATTCCTCAGAGCATTAGCAAAGGTGTTTTTAACCCTCCAGTCATGCAGCCTACACAATTTTTACCTTATCCTCCATCATCTCATGATGTTTCTTTCACAAGTCCCTTCCTAACACCCTCTCCATCTCTATTAAGTCCACAGCAATCGGCACATTTCATACCAGATGAGTTTCCTTCAACACTGAAAGTTCTTCCTGATCAGAATGATGTGAGTGCTCCGACTTCTATGTCATCTACTTCTCTACATTGGAGTTCAGGTCAGGCAACACAACCACCCTTGTTGCCGTTGCCTAAGTCTTCCCATCAGGTTACGTAGCTTTTACTCTTACTGCTAGAACGTTTTCTGATGAGGTTGCATTTAATTCTTAACTTTTATTTGGTTACATCCTTTACTGCAGATTATTGGCTTTATGATCATGACATCTAAGTGATTGTGTTTTTTTTTCTCTAAATGCTTGCATGATATAATAGTAGGATGACATATTTGTGCTTAAAGCCATAAATACACACAAAAATACATAAATCTGCATAAAGAGATTTATGACGATCAGGAAGTCAAAACAAAAGATGCAATGCAGAACCTTCAGAACTAGAACACCTGATATGAAATGTGATAAGATTCTGGTTCGTGCTGTTTAGTACAGCCTTCTTAGAAAGTAATTCTTGAAGACAGAATTAATCCTTTGAAGTTAGATTCCAAGTACTTTTCCACTGCTGCCATTGAGTGAAGATATAACTGTTATTTTGGAGCCAATACCAAGAATAGGCATTTCTGGTACTCATTTGAAAATAGAGAAGATCTTGGTGCTTACTTGATTTTTAAACAGGCGAACATTCTTTACCTTAATAAACCAAAACATGATATGTTTGTCACATTGCACAGCAAAGCTGCTTGATGGTTTCCATTTGTGGTAATGCAATTTCAAGTCCTTACTTATTGTGTCTTCTTCTGATCTTATGTCCGTGTTCACTAACCAAACATTTTTTAGCTTTGCTGCTGCTGCTATTGTATAGTGCTTGTGCTTGCCGATGTTCAAATAAAAACTTTTCCATGTCTCGCTTGGTGTGTTATACTATCATCATGGTCCTTTATTGGTTGCAGTTCACTGAAGAGTTTGATTTTGAAGCTATGAATGAGAAGTTTAAAAAGGATGAAGTATGGGACTGTCTTGGAAAAGCAAAGCAACTAACAAAGGGCACAGATGAAAATCCAAATGATCGAAGCTTGGGAGACAAAGAGTTTGGTGGCCTGGTTTCTACTATTGACGCCAAGGTTACTTTGCAAGTTTTGAATTAGATCTTTTTTGTATTCAGTATTCAAATAACATGTGGTATATTTGATTGTCTCACCCTTATAATGGTTACTGTTTATGCAGCCTGCATATAATAAGGACAATTTCTTTGACAATATTTCTTGCAATTCAGTCAACCGAGGTGGGAATGGGCAGAACCGATTTGCAGAGAGAATGAAACATGATACCGAGGTTTGCATATCTCTTAAGGATTCTGAAACATATGTTTGTTGAAAACTTGATGTGTTGGATATTTTAGTGATCGTTTCTGGTGAATTTTCTCTTCAGACCTTTGGTATTTTCCGTCAGAATCCTAATCTTAGCTATGGTGGGTTTGGCACTGGACGTGGCAATAACTATCATCGAGGACACAGTTGGGAAAGGGGATATGGCCGTGGGCATGGTGGAAGGGGGCGTGGGAACATTACCTTCTGATCCTATGTTAATCTCGTTAACCTTCGAAAGTCCATTACCTTGTGTATCTCAGATTATCTATTCTGACCTCCTCAACCTAGAAGTCAGTTAATATCATCCTTATCTAGGATTTCATTTTTAGATTCCTGACGGGAACGGTTGGATGTTGATAGTTATGGCAAGTTCATGCTTTTATCTTATGAGCTGGCCTCCTATGTTTACTGCTGTGAAAACTTGTATCACGTAGTCTGATGGTACTTTTAGTTTTAGGGATCTAATTCACACCCCAGTGCCTTTGTAGGTTACTCCTGAATTGTTAATAGACTTGAGTTTATATAGGCCATTGTGTTATATTGTCAGATGTACCATTGTTGGCAAACTTGCGTAGTTGTAGCATCATAGAAATACTGCCCATGGAGAAAAGGCTGCTTGATTCATGACAACAGTTCTTGTTCATGGGTCTAGTGCATGAAAGTTACAGATGAATGCAATTATGAAATAGGTATGGCAATAGGTCAAGCCGATACTCATTGTCAACAACGTGAGACCAAAATGATGTTTTAGATCTTTAGATTTCTAAATTTATAAATCAAATTGACATTGTTTTGGTTAATTATATAAAAATGACGTTGTTTTGGCAATTAGAGATTAGACTTCTTGAATTTTAGGATCGAAAATTTAGGCGGCTTTTCAAGTTTTAGTTTGATCAATTTAAACCTGCTTTGTTAACTTTAAATTGGGTTTGTTCGTTATCAAGCCTATTGTGAACAATCGGTTTTCATATTAATGATCCAATTAGAATTTGGTAAATTGAGTTCTTAAAATTTTGATGGATTTGAGTGTGACCATTGATTTTATCAAGTAAACAAAAGAGGGAAAAAAAAAAGAAAAGAGGAATAATCTTTGATAATTGAAAAGAATACGTTGAATGCCAAAGTTGACTCTTTATGATGATATACTGCTATCCTTGTTGCTTAATCGAACGAAGGAAGTGTGTGCTATGTCATTTTTCTGTTATCTCAGTGCCTCCCGTAGGCTTGTGGGGCTTCACCTTATCCAAATACTAATTATCCACTTTCCAACCTAAATCTAAACGCCAGGAATATACCAACTTCATGTTTGTCTGCCTCTTTCTGAAGTAGGTGGTGTTAATTGGAGTTGATTTGTAGAACAAGCTGAGCATGGATTTTGTGGTCTCGCTCTACCTGTGTCTTCTTGATCGTGAAGATGGTTGAGCCAAGAGTTGTAGCTGTAGCTGCGAGGCCTAGAACTCCTGAACCAGAGTACACCCCTTTCCTTACTAGATAGCAGTTGTGGTCCAACCACCCCCTTCCATAGGACTGTCTTCTGCTCATGCTCGTGGCTGAACTTAACAAAATCAGTGCCAGAGCAAAGCTGATCCTGCAGCACAGCAACTACAGAAATGTTATCTTATATTTTAATTAACACCCACGTGCTTTTTAGTTTTTAATGCTTCATCTCTTTCCTTTCCGGTTTTAAACTAATCTTCCTACGGATTGAAATCTCAGTGCAGATTTACTGCAGCCTGGACATCTCCAGCCTGTCCGTGCGCTTTTTTTCGCGGATTCATATTAAAATCATTATAGTTGCCAACTTGTGGCCAATCTAGGACCTACCAAGCTTTGTCTATTCGGATTTCAGTTCAATTAATGCCATCTCAGTGGGGATGAGAAACGTATGGACAGACGATTTCATCCGCTATAAGTGAGAAATTGAATGAGAAAAGTCAAAATGCTCTATCTAATAGACGATTTCATCATCCGCTATATCTGAGAAATTGAATGAGAAAAGTCAAAATGCTCTATCTAAGTCAGTTTACACCTCTGAAAATGAGATTTCACACTTCTGTCTGGAAGTGCATGTTTTAATGATACCGAGAGCAGTAGATATGAAGATAGAATATGACTGATCGCCTACCAGGACAGAACCAGAAGAGCTATGGCCATTGTTGTCCTTTTGGCCTTGCAACCATTTCTACTATCCCCTGGCAGGAATTTTCCGCAAGTTAACAAGTTTCCGACGATTTGGGCAGTAATCAAACACACCAATGCTGCAATTCCAAAGTGAAACGCATCACTTTCAGGCACATAACACAGTTTTCCATCCAACTTGACGTCTTCCTTCTACAAGACAGCACCCACCCAATGTCCAGTGAACAAACTAAGAAGGAAAAGGAAGAAACTTTATAGTGAAAGCACTAACCTTGGCTTTCTTGGCCTCGGCGATGATACATAAAACAAAGGAGGCAAGGCTCAGGAAGATGGCGGCCGTTATGAAGAGCAACAAGAACCCATGTCGAGGCTTTTCCATGGTGAGGTTGGGAGGGCCGAATTATGCCCTTTTAGACCAGAAATCTTTGGCGGAGATAGGAAGAGAATATACAAAGAATTATAAGAACAGGGTTTAGAGTTTACTCAAGGAGTGCAAAGATGTGGGCAGTGGCATATATTGGTCGTCCTCTCCATGATCCTTTATCGGTAGCCTTCTCGTGTGGTTGTTGAAGCTCTCTTTCAAAGCCGTCTTTCATTGCTTTGAAGGAGAGACAACATTCTCTACCTGCCTGTAGACGGTTCTTTGAATATACATCAAGCTCTTTTGATCTGTCCAATGTTTCTTCGGTTACATGGACTTGGTCAACCTCATCATCATTAGTAGTGAGAGAAGCTGATAATACAAGAAAAGGTTAAGAGATTAAGTTTTCTTCTTTGTCTCCAGGAGGACTATATGAGACTAAACTGGTAATAAAATATGAATAGCTGTTTAGGGATTGAGGATTGATAATTGATAATTGATTAGGGATCATAAATCACACTATTGGGAAAGGCGCAATTAGCTCCTCCAATCGCTGGAGGTTGTAGGTGGAAAACTTGCTTACAACTAATGCTTGGCAGATTAAGTCAATCCTTAAGACGAACAAGGTTTGCTTACTTGACTTGTAAGGAAGATACCTAGAAATAAGGTTATTAAGATCAAACTCAGTAGACAACTGTAAATTTGTATATTGACTTTAATGCAAATGGAAAGAAATCTGAGGCCAATTCGTGCAGAAGTGGAGGAGAAGATTTTTCTATATAAATCATCCAGTAATTGTGAAATAGAAAGAAGAGAATGGGATTAATTATATTTCAATCATATGAAGTTTTGCAAGAGAGATTTCTTAGCATGCTATGTTTAAAATCGACATGAAGCCGTTAAACTTATTACTTCCCAAATGATTTATTAATTATCCAAATTGTGGATTAAGGATTTGTGGTCCATCTAATTAGTTCTACCTGATAAATGTGGAATTTTCTCTTGGAAGGCAATGAATTTTCATTCAAAAGAGTTTGTTGACAAAGTCTTGGCGATATAGTCATTTCATTTGTCTTGGTATTCAAGAGCAACGATGTTGACATGTGTAACAGTTTTAACCAGCTTGCAAATTAACTTGTAATAACCTTTGATAAAATATACTAACAATAAATTTTCTCATAAAAGTGTAAATATTTAGAATTTATGGGCCTTTATAAAAATGACTTTTTTTTTAATCAAGTGTAGTACAAATTGAATAATAAAGTACAAATCCCGCAAAGTTCTTCAAAAAAAACAAACGGGAAGAAACAAAGTGGAAAAAATGCTGTTGTTTGGTGTATATGAATAAGTTCTCGTGTTATCAAAAGAGCTCAATAAGGCACTTGTGCAGGCCCTTCTCTCATCACAAGAAATACAAATAAAAAGAAATTCATAATTTATAAACTCTATCATGATGTCATAGTTTACGAGATTACTCTTTTTTTACACTATTACACACTCATCTTCAACATCAGCAATACACCACTCCACATTCGTCCTTAACACCAAACTAAATACATCCATTCATCACTAACTTGCAACACATATGATGGCAAAACACAACACACTACTTTCAATCACGTTGCCAATTTCTTAACCACATAATTAAATTCATCAAATTGTCTTATTTGACAAAATCAAATTCAAGCAATTCTTACCATATTTGATCTTCTTTGCTACGTTGATAAAATAGCTTTTGCACCAACAACTTCAGATTTTGGATATATCCTCTATCTATAGAATTTTTTAAGCCGCAAAACATGGATCGACTTATTTATTTCTTCCTTACTGCTTCCCTCTCCATCTTACTGATTCCCTCTCTATCTCTACTACTCGACTTGCACTTAGTCACCACACTGCTCACAAACTCTGGGTTGGATTAGGAAGACACTTCATGCAACAATCCACCTTCCAAAGATCTCTCATTGGATGGAACTTTATACCTTGAAAAAAGGCTCAACACTGGCCACCAAATATCTTTCCACCATTTCCCACACTACTAATGAGTTGGCTATCATTAGAGATAATATTTCAAATGATGATCTCGTTCTTTTTACCCTAAATGGTTTACCCTCTGACTAGGAATCATTCATCACCAAACATCCATCTCTTTCAATGAGTTTCGACCCAAATTACTCATCCGCGAGTAACATTTTCAATCCTACACTGAGCAAAGCTCCTCTATTCTAACTTATGCGACATTCACTGTCTCTTACACTGGCCACCTTACTATTGGAGGGTGTGGTGACATCTGGGGTGAAAAAGGATGCTCCTTTTGGCCCCTCCAGCAAACCTAATTCACCTGGACCTTATTTTATCTCTAATGTGCTCATAGAACCCTTAAATGGCCTAAATGTGCAATAAATATTTTATGGACGTTTTTTGTTTCCACTAGGCCAGTGAATTCCTTTGATCCATCCATTAATCAAACCCCATATATAGCCCATTATTTTTCATAGGCCTAAACCCAAAGACATTCCTCTTTTCCCTAATCCAATTACAATAATAAATCACCATCCCAATGCTAAATCTCCTGGAAATATGGTCACATTGTTGTCTACTATTGTTTTCGGTATTTTGAATTTTGAAATGGTTCCCATAAACCTTCCATTAATCATCAAAATCTTCTTATAGCCTTCACTACATTGAACATTCAAAATCCTCTTAATAATTCCCATTTACCTCGAGCATTATTACTGAATGGTTACTTGACATTGGTGCTACCACTCATATGTCCCCAAGCCATTAACTTATGGAATCTGAAACATCGTATAAGGGTCGAAATCAAATGATTTTTGATAATGGTTATACACTTCCTATCTCCTTTACTAGTAATTTTACTCTTTCTACTCCATATCATCCACTTCATCATACTGATATTTTAATTGTTGCTTAACTAAATACAAAATTGATTTCTATTATCAAATTTGTCAAATATAATTCTTATCTTATTAAATTTTAAACACTTTGGCTATGTTGTAAAGGATCTCATCACAAAGACACCACTCTTTGCTGGTTTTATCCACAACAATCTCTATCTTACGAAGATTTCTTTGAATTTTAGAAATCCTATTCCCCTCACTGTCACTCTTGCTCCATCTCATATTTGGCATTAGTGTCTTAGTGGAAGATTTTTTTGAATTTTACAAATCATGTTTCCCTCACTGTCACTCCTGCTCCATCTAACATTTGGTATTAGCATCTTGGTCATCCTTGTTCTGCAACACTTTCTCGGTTGTCATATCTTTTTTCTTCCAAATTCATTGTAAAAAATAATTACATCTCTTACTAAAATTCCATTTTCATTATCTTCTCATGTTTCCACTAGTCTTTTACAACTTATTTACTATGACATTTGAGGACCCTCTTCCTTCCTCTCTATTTCTAGTTTTTATCATTTTTATTGATGATTTCAGTCGTTATATGTAGATATTTCCTTTAACTTACAAATTTTAGGTTCTCTCTCACTTTCAGTCTTTTAAAACTATAGTTAAAAATGTTTTTCCCACCACTATCAAATTGTTTTAATGCGATGGAGCTCCTTAAGTCATCAAAGGTTCCTTTGCTCAATTTCTCACTTCTTATGGCATTACATATCATATCTCCTATCCTAGTACTCCCTAACAAAATGGCCTTATTGAAGGAAAAAATTCTTCATATTACTAACACTGATCTTACTTTCCTCATTCATACATCTCTTCCTAAAACCTTTTGGTATAATACCTTTTCTGTTGATATTTATTTTATAAATCTTTTACCTCTCCCTATTCTTAACTATAAGTCCACTCAAGTGTTTTATATTAGATATACCTTTTGATTCCCCCTTGATAGTTCTTTAAGTACAAGGACCAAATCTATCAGATACAATCAGAAACCAATAAGAGATGGTAAATTTTATTAACATTAATTAGTGTCGTATGTAAGATTTGAAAATAACCTTTTTACTAGTTAGAGGTAAGATTGCGTACTATTGAACCTCTTTAGACTCCTCGTTTTAACAGAAATTTTTCTGGGTTATTGTTATTGTTGTTGTTGTTGTGTCGTAGGTAAGCATCTGAACATGAAAGTCATCTTTATTAATTTTTATTTTATTTTACAGTGATGAATGTCATAGATAATTTGGCCTAAAAAAACTAAAACACTCACGTATTATCCCCCCAGCTCAACTTAATATCTTGGACAATCTACAATAATAAACAAGGTTGTTAGTAAAAAATGGAGATATGTATTTGATACATTTTTGTTTATATAGTGTGTAGTACTTATTTTGCTGACTCTTAATGTATATATATATGTAATAAGTAATTACATATAATAAAGAAGAATGTACACTAGCTCATAAGTATACTTACCAAAAAAGACCCACAAGTTTGTTCCTAAGCATTCTCATGCATATAAAAATGTAAACTTGCTCATACACAATCTCATACCTCTAAGAGATGCAAACTCGCTCAAAAGTAGTCTATTGTTTGTAAATATGCAAAATTGCTCCTTTAAGTTTCTTGTGCTTATAAAGATGCCTAACTACTTATGCATAATCTTAAGTCTTCATAAAGACGCATACTCACTCGCACTCCTATAAAGCACAACATACTTACTAATACACAAGGTTGCTTATACACAGTCTCACACCATAAACACACAAGCATACATTCTCGTGCTCAACAAGAAAAACACATAAACTAGTGATATCACGCTTAAAATGACATAAATGTGAAGAAAAAAAACATTGCCTTGTGCTCATGTAGTCTTAAATTTGACAAGATGCAGTGTCGTAGTCTTGCTCTCGATAAGATACATGCATATTATTTTGTGCTTAATGATATGTATACATACAATCTCACAATTGACAAGCTGCAGATGTACATACTGGTAATATTGTGTTTCAAAAAATTAAAATTGCAAATATCTGATCTCAAATTAAACAAAATATAGAACTTCAAATATGTAGTATTGCATTCAATCAGAAATAGATATCTAATATGTCATTTAATAAGGGAAAAATAGTCAGACTAGTGATCTCAAGCTTAATAAGATACAAACTAGTAATCTCATGCCCAATAAGACATATAATCACAATTTTTCAGTCGATAATATGTAGAGTCATAATATTGCACTGGAGTCTCACACTCAAGTTCTTTGACTGGCTGCGCAGTCCATTTGCAAGGAAAGAAACTTGCATATATTTGAGGCTGAGAGCAAAGCTTTGGATGCACTAATCACAGAAGTTATTAAAGGAGTCAAAGAGCTAATCGTTCTCAATGACTTAGATCTAACCTGCATCTCACCTTATATTCTTTGAACATCGAACACTTGTATTTATTTTAATATCTGGTTGTTTGTAAACCTACATATGTTGCTTTATGCATGTTATCAGGTATACCCAAGATCAACCTTTTACTTTGTAACATAATTCTTTATTGATACCATTTTTCCCATTAAAAGAGAAGAAGAAGACATAGGTATATAATCTTGTGCTCAACAAAGCACATATTTGCAAAGTAATAGTTTTATACTCAATAAGACACATAATTGTAAATATGTCATCTCATGTTTGACAAGAAGAAAACATTCAGCCTCATGCTTGATAAAGCACAAACATATAATCTCGTTTTTGTAAGAGTTAGATTCATAGACATGTATTCTTGCGTTTGATAAAGATGTATGAATATCATCTCATGGTCGATAAGATGTAGGCATATAATTTATAGCTCAACAAGATATAAACATGTAATATTATGACCAAGAAGATGTATATATATAAACTAGCAGTCTCACACCTAATAAAATACAAAACTGTAGACATGTCGTCTTGCAAGTGATAAGACACATGCTTGCATTCTCCCTCTTAACAAAGCACTTGCATGTAGTCTTGCACATTATAAGACTGAAACATGAAAACTAGCGTTCTCACACTTAAAAAGATGTAGAAGTACATATATACTATCATATGTTATAGATAAGCATAGATATAGTCTCGTGCTTAATAATGTGTAGACATATGGTCTTGCACTTGGCAACATGCAATGATACATATTAATGATCTCACAATCGATATAACATAGAGCCATAAATATGTTGGCTCGCTTCTTGCACTTGACAAGACGCATACAAATATTTTTGAATTTGATAATTTAATGCATAACACGGGTCTAGTTATGCACCCAGGACCAAATGTGAAAATGAATAAACAAAGAAAACACGAGAAATACCTGTTTTTCTTTCCATAACTTTAAACAAGCTTTTCAATGCCAAAAACTTACTAAACAACCTTTACGAAAGTTGATCAACAAAATATCGTTAAGGTCTTTTTGTGACTTTCTTAATGCATAAACCTCTTAATGGATCAAAGAATATGAACATTCACGACTTACTTAAGCAGAAGTAGGAGACCTTCCTCTCGATCACAAGCCCAATGCATGTTCGGCTTATACTGATTAGGCTTCATTTCTTCGCTGAACTTTAGCCCATTAAACCAAATCCTTTATTGAGCTGCTTTATTTTCTTTTAATCAGATCAAATTCTATTCACTAAACCATAAATTTATTAAAATCATAAAATTGTAATTAATTGTTGTTCAAATTTAGGAAAATTACTAACACTTTCCCCGTGGATAATAATTAATTATAGTAGATGTAACAATTATAAAATTGGTAAAAAATGGTTAAGCCAAATCAATGTATAGGTCGACCAAGTTTAAAAATCATTTGAATCAAAGATAATGAAAGTCTATTATTATGTCCCGTAAGGCTTTCGATATTAGAAAATATTAAATGCATGTGTCATGTGTGATACAAATCTAATACAATCATAAATATCTAATACTTTACTAACATGAATGAGAAAATGGAGTGTGAAAAACAAAGGTGATACCTATATGATCTAAAATGTACCATCTTTCTTGTTGTAGGTCTAAATTTTTATGAACTTTATAATAAACAACATTAGAGAAATTTGTTTTCTCTCACTAAGCGCTAAACTACATTAAAGAACCCTTATAGGATTAAATGCTTACAACCCCCTATATCATGTCAAAATCAATGGATTTATATATGTATCTATATGTGTCCTAATGATATAGGCTCAAGGTCAATCTGTATATATATGTTCAGTGACCTGCAAAAGACTTAAGATCGATACAAATCTTAAAACTTTTACATGTATTATTGCAACATATAACAACATGTATGACCAAGAGCAAAATGATGATCATCTGTATTGATAAAACATATTGTTATTATACATGAAAAACATACAAATGTACAAGGAGCAAACATTGTGATCCCTAACTAATAGTGTTTAAGGACTTCAATATACCTATACTGTATACATATCTCTCAAAAACATGTGAGCGAAGTCCTTTAGTCAAAGGATCAGCAAGCATATTCTCAGTCCTTAGATGCTCCACCTCAATGTCACCTTTCTGTATTAATTCCTTTATGGTGAAATATTTGACCTCCAAATGCTTAGACCTTACGATGTAATTATTGTTGTTATTTAATAACACAACAGAAAGATTATCACAATATAAATAAATGGGTTTAGCTAAATCAATCACAATGAACTTAGAAATCAAGTTCCTCAAGCAAATTGCTTATGTAGTAGCTCTATAGCATGCTATAAACTTTGCACGTATAATTGAGGAAGTCACTAATGTCTGCTTAACACTCTTATACAATATTGTATCATCTGTTAACATAAAGATATATCCTCATGTGGTCGATTCCTGGGTTATATCTATCAAATAGTCTAACAGCAAATGCAATGTCCGATCTAGTTCACACCTGAGCATACATCAGGCTACCAACTGTGCTAGAATAAGGATCATTCTTCATAGCCCTTCTCTATATCATTCTTTAGACACTGTGCCAAAGATAATCTCTCTTCATATGAGTTAGGTGTTGCAACAGGTTTACAATAAGTCATATTAAAAATTTGTAGCACTCGTACTCATTATATGCTCTCTGCAAGAGGTCTAATGAGTATGGAGACCTGTCTTGAGAATTCTGACTAGCGAATTTAATATAAATGCATAAAGTTTAATATTATTTGAAAAAGTTTTAAACCTAAAGATTAAAAGTTAAATATAAATGATTCTACTTAAATCCAATTATGAGACAATTTAGTTTTAAACGATATAAATATTGCATAAAAAATAAATGAAACTTTTAGTGTGCAACATAACATATTTACAATTTTAGGACAAGAAATATTATGAATTTCTTAGTTTCAATAAAAAAAATTATTGGATAAGTATTGACACTTTTAATGTCATTTCTTTTTTTGCCTCAAGAATACCTTGAATTTTTTCATGATTCAAATCCTTTCATCTGATTCACAATATGACATCAGAAAATCATTTATTTTTAATGGCATATTGTATTATATTTTAAAGATCTAACACTCTGAAATATAATGAAAAAGATGTCTCCTTAAATATAAAATTAACATATAAAATCAATTTGTTATATCATAAGTTAAGATCCATATTACCGAAATCGAAGAACTATACATTAAATTTTATCATTTATCACTAAATTAGATGTACTCTGTATTTGAAAAATCTAACTTTTATTATGTATGATATGCTAAAAATAGTTTGGTTTTGAATGAACCAATATTTGTAGTGATATGTAATTTTTTGTTGTTGTTAAATTTGACTTATATTAATACATCATTTTTTCACTTGTAAATAAATTGTATCAACAATGTTACTTTGTCTCAGTTCTGAAATCTTTAAGATATCAAAAGCTAGTTATGCATTTACGTGAATACTATGATAGTATTGACTAGGGTTAAGTCAACTGTTATACAACTAATTAAGGCCCATCAAATCACAGAGCTTGGCCTTTAATAAGATCGATGGTACATTGGAGTTGAGTTATTAGTCTCAAATGTTAAACTTAGCTTCTCATACCACAGACATTTGCTCAGTTTGTCAAGTCGAAGTTGTGGACTAACCTGAGAAATTTCTTCAGAACAAATTTTCCTTGACAAATTCATTTTTTCCTTCTAAGAACTTCTAACACTGATTGCGCAGTGCAATAAGCAATTGCCTGAACTGTAACCATTGGATTCACACCTAAAGCTGTTGGAAAAACGCTTGTATCTGCCAGAAACAATCCCTCTACTTCCCATGTCTCACCCATCTGGTTTACTACAGAATCTTTAGGATCAAAACCCATCCTGCAACTCCCCATTTGATGTGCTGAACATATCTGCGATGACAAGTCTCTCAATGGTCTTGAACTCTCTTTTTTCACAAACGTCTCAAACTCATGGTCGCTTACTTTCTTCACATTCAAGATCTTTCCTTTAGGGTGATGTGTACCAATCTCTTCAGCTCCTGCTGCTGTTAGTATACGTAAAATCCTCTCTAATCCTCTCTGCAGATTCTTCTCGTCGTCGACATTCATTTGGTAGCTTATTGAGGATGGTGAACTCACTGTTCCTGATCCTTTATCCCTGGCCAATGCAAATATATGAGCTGTCCTGGAAATTCTTGACATTCTCCTTTTCATGTCAGAACCTGACACCCATGGCATAAGTGCTGAGAACATACCAGGATGCAATGATGGTGTCTGAATCACTGCTCCATATCCACTCCTGTCAAAGTCAGCAACAACTGTAGACATTGCTGTCATTATCCCTCCTTCGTAGCTTTTCTTCCATTCCTCTGGCCATTGAGCTTCAGGGAAATAGCCCCAAGCCATTGTTACTGGATGGAGGCGTAGGTTTTTGCCAATGTTAGGATTCTTCAGGCCACTTGCCTTTAACAATGCGGGTGTGCTTATGGCACCACAAGCAACAATTGTCACCTTGGACTCAACTCCAAATAAGTCCTTTATCCCGTTGTATTCAAATTCAAATGCTACTCCACTTGCCATTTCCCTACGTTTACCGCTCTTTCGCTTACGTAAAATTTCTATGGCTTTACATCCCGGCAGAATTGCGCCATTCCTGGAATTCACCAAATCAACCAGCCATGTCTCGGCGACGCCTTTCTTCCTTCCATCTTTGCAACCAAGACTGCACCAACCACAGTAGTGATCGGACTCCGCGTTTCGTGGAATGGTGTTGACAGGGTAGCCTAATTCTTGACACCCTTTCCTTAAAATCGCATTATTGAACCCTTCATCGTTGATTTCAGACTGAACCCCCATTTTCTCACAGACAACATCTAGTGCTTCCTTGTACAATTTGCTGCCATATAACTCTAAACCGTAGTGATCACTCCATTCGTTCATAACATGTTGAGGGGTCTTAATGGAAGCTGACCAATTAACCGTAGAGCCTCCACCTACTGTTGATCCCGCAAGTATTACTGCCCCCATATCATCAGTAGCTAACAAGCCAGAAGATAGATACATTTGGTCCATTGCAAACCCTTCAAGAAGAGGCAGATTGTTTCTAGCAAAGTAATTTCCTTTCTCTAAGACGAGTACTTTGTAACCAGCCTTGGCAAGAACTCCGGCGAGTACGCCGCCACCGGATCCAGAACCAATCACCACTGCATCACATTGTATAACCAATGATGGAGATGTTGAACCAGGCGCATTTCCTTTGCTGTGACGAACAGAGACGGGAAATCCAGATAGACGTAAAGTGTCAACAACTATGTCTCTTGGAAGACTCATGTTAACAAGTCCTCTATATAGAGGTCCGAACAGCTCTTCCTTGTTAGCTTCCTCTTTGATCTGCTCATTGTGCCTATGAACTGATCTCCCATTTGGGGAATGTTGTGACGACTTATTTTGGCTATTGATTGATGGTTTGAACTGTGGGTCAGGTCCAGGATAGCCTATCGCTTTCCACGTTAGGTTCTCGTTTTTGTCGTTTACCTGAAATTAGAGGTCCGAAGCTTTTGTTGATTAGTTAACTGAAAACTTCATCTCTTAGGCCTCTGAAAGTGATTATGGCGGGTAGGCTACATCCAATGTATGCAACTCTACTACGTATGATTTTCATGCATTATAATAGTGATCTTTTCAATACTTTCCTTATTTTTAAAAATATACTTAAAATCATTAAAAATATTTCATAATATTATTAAAAAACATTTTAACATAATTAAACATTATCATTATTTCACTTTCATATAATAAGATTGTCATTAATTAATTATAAGATACAAAGACGCACCTATCACACATCTTTTTATTAATAATTAAACATTATCATTATTTCACTTTCATATAATAAGGTTGTCATTAATTAATTATAAGATACAAAGACGCACCATTAACACATCTTTTTATTAATGGTCGTTTTCACGTGACGCATTCTATTCTAATTTTAATGAAAATCATGTTTAAGTAACCAATAAGGATCTATTATTAATATTTATAAATTAAAATAAAAAAAGTTGCAGCTGTAGACAGATCACCACTTGAGCTAAAAAAATTCAAAATTGATCTTGAAATTAATTTAAGGACAAGGAACTAAGGATCCCTTAATTATTAATAATAATAAATAAGATAATTTTAATTACCTGGGAGAAGTAGACTAGTACACAGAGGAGTTTCATGGCCTTGAAAAGCATTCTGAGCAGATAGATAAAGTTGAATCTCCAAAAAATCAGTATCTCTTCTCTCTTCTTCTGAGGAAGTTGAGGGAAACTCTGAAAGTATGGAAAATGGCTTGTAATACTTTTCGGCCCACACAACATTAATGTTCCAAGCCTTGTTGATAGAAGCCATAACACCAACATAATCAGCCATTTCTTTGGGTGCTTCAGCCTTTCGCTCATCAGTCCTCCTACCTGCGTCCAGATCATAAAGACAATTCATTCTTATGAATATCATTAAATATACTTCCTCCGATTCATAATAAGTGTCGTTTTAGAAGAATGCACACTTATTAAGAAAGTTAATGAAATGTCTGATATACCCTTATTAATTACATGTTAAAG
>JANZLH020000011.1:888396-904702 GCA_026770325.2 Erythroxylum fimbriatum | reverse complement strand
AAAACATTAAATTGTACATAATAAGTATTTGTAATTCAAATGAAATGACTACAAGTACACTATTGATTTGGTGACTGCGGATGCTCTGATTGCTGTGATGAGGTGCTACCCCTCTCCTTCAACTCATCCATCTCATTACGGAGCTAAGTTATGTACTCTATGGACTGTTGCAACTAAGTTGCCAATGTTTGCACTGTGCTCCGAAGTTTATGGACTTCATTGGTTATCGACCGCCTACTAGCTGTTGTTGTACTGGACGTGGAGGATTGCGAATAATATGTGTTTGCAAATAAACCTAAGCTGAATATCCTTCCATAACGGTCCCTACCACCTACTGCATGAAGATAAGTTTGAGTCTTATCAACATCTTAAGACTGTTGAGACTATCATTGAATGCTTTATTGTATTTGGTCCTATCAGAAGACAATGTTTATATTAGTAAATGATAATAATTAAGCATTAATATTAAACCATAGATTTCACATATATTTAGTTCTCTAAATCGAGTGTTGACGAATGTCACACCGTCATGCTTCTTAATGTAAGTGTGCAAAAAGAGCTAACAGAGTGTAAGCCTCATGCCTATAGACTTTTCCTGCATAAGAATAAAATGTTATAGTGAACTATAATTTAAGAAAATTTCAGTAGAGTTTCTTCTATTTTATGGTATTTATCCCCTATTGAACAAAAAAAATAACTCAACAACACAACCATTTATGGCACCAGACATTTATAACATTATCAATCTCCATAATACATATATTTTCATTCCAAAATGCACACATAAATTTAAGTTAAAATACATCAAAGTAAAAAACTCAGAACATAAATATAAAATGTAAATGCTTACAAGTTTCTTTGCATGTTCTTGGTGGGTAATAGATCCTCCCGAATGTACAGGAAGACTCTCTCCCCCTGGTCCTCCATGTTTGTTGGTAGAATTACACTCTGAAATGGACATTGCCTCGGCTGATGTCTAATACTGCTACCAACAACTCCATATTTGTTCAGAAATATAAGGTGGTCATACACCAGCCTTGTGTGTCGCACTAACAAAGTCCCGATAATGTGTACTTACTCGTCTCTCCCATACTTTATTAATGACCGTGTCAAATTCAGAATCTCAAAAAAACTCTTTTTGAAACAAAAGGAAAAACATTCGATAAATACTTATAATGTAATAATATTTATCTAATTAATGTATAAAAATCAATTAAAAAAGAAAATAATATTAGTTTTTGTACCTCAAACTCCTAATAGTAAAATTCTTTTGAGGCCTGAGAGATATTCTTCCATACATTACTCTCAAGATCAATCTTCTCATTAAATTTGGATGTCATGTTTCTTGAGCTCGGTTCGGAAGGAATCAACCTAATGTAAGAACAAATAATTTAATACTATTTTTAAAATTTAAATCTATAACTTAATTATAAACATATAGTATTTTATGTATTTTCACTTACAAATTATTGACAATTGTGATGTAACTTCTTCCATAACGTCCCTTAGCTCCAGGCTGGCGGTTGCCTCTTTCATTCGCATCGTTTACCCCTGATATCACTTGTCACTATAGGGGTAGTGGATGATGTAGGGGTGGTGGATGGTGTAACAGTAGGTACGGAAGGTGATGCCTCATTTGCAAGTGTAGTAGCTAGAGGAGGAGAAGGTGATTTAGTTCAAGCTGCAGAATGTGATACTTCACCTTGACAGTAAGTAGCTTCGAATCGTTGTTTGAACCTTAGTCGCATTATATTATGTTTTATCTTTGATGGCATATTTCAACCTGAAATTTATATTTAATCGAATTTTCTACAAATATAACAATTTGAATTCAATATTTTACACAATATATTGAAAAGAAATAATTGATTTATTGAATATAATATTCGATTACAAACACAAATTAATCGCTATCATCACTTAATTGTAAATCAAAATCATCTTCTTTTTCTGAAGAATTAGAATCAAACTTAGGCTCCTCTTCAGAACTCTGGCCCTCGTCATCCTCTACAAATGAAATTTCATCATATTCATTAGATGGATCGTTCAAAGTTTCATTATCGTCAAATGTGACAGATGCATTTGTTTCATAAACATCTTCCTGAAATGCTTCACTTTCAATTCTCTATTCTCCTTGTCCATGTGATTCAAAAACACCTATAGGTTTAACTTCACAAACGGCCAGCCAATCTAACTTATCTCGTTGTAAGCTGAGAAAAAGGACATAATACACCTGGATCGCTTGCATTGCCAACACGAAAGGTTCAAATTGTCTAAATCTTCTTCGCTTGTTGATTTCAACTAGATTGTATTGGCTACACACTTTTATACCAACATTTGGAGTTGGATCAAACTAGTCACACTTAAATATCACACTTCGCTTTATTGACAATACAGGGTACTCAATTTCAAGTATCTCAATAATTTTACCATAATAATCCATCAATTCTCCATGTATACAAACTCCACTATTTATTGTTGCCATGATATGACCATGATATTTGTATCCATTAATGAAATACACCGGATACGATTTAACAGTTCGTAAAGGTCCCTTCGTAAGATCACATATGAACTTGTTCTTTATTGGATTTTCTAAGGCCTACACAAAAGAAATTATCATATTAAACAGTATAATGTCATTTAAACACTTAAATCTTATAATTCAATCATTTCAATATTTATAAGTGAAAACTTACATATTTCTCGAACCATCAAGGAAAATGTCTTCTAACTTCTTTATTGATATCATCCTGTGTTTTGTCGAGCATTAGCTCGTATAAAAATTCCTCGTATAATTTGAAAATATTATTATGTATTTTAGTTATGAATAAAACTAAATTTCAAAACCCAAATAATCAATTTCAATTTACTGCACGAAAGGTTAGACCTCTTAACAGTTCAATAAAATGTAACCATGGGTAGCCTCAATTTCTTCCTCTGTTAACATTCTTCTTGTTGAACGTTTATATGTTCGCCAGGATATGTGAAAATGGATAAGTTACCATCAACATCACTCGCTCCTCCCCCATCGTTATTACAAAGAACTTTTCTTTCTCTTGTGTGAACATGCAGCTTAAAATAATGTGAACAAAATGTACTAGCTTCCTCCACTAAATAAGCATTACACATCAAACCTTCAACTCTAGCCTTGATTTTGACAATTTTCCTCAAGTGATGCAAATACCTATATTAGTGAATAAGGTTTTTACAATTTAGTTGTTAAAAAATGTTATTACTTTAATTACAATCATTTTTGTTGAATTACCTCTCAAACGGATACATTCATCGATATTGAACTGGACCGGCTAGTTTAGTCTTATGTGCTAAATGCACAGGTAGATGTTCCATACAGTCAAAAAAGCCTAGAGGAAAAATCCCTTTTAACTTGCACAAAATTACTGGAATTTCTCTTTCTAGTTTTTCTATTTTAGCCAACTTGATTTTAGATGATGTTAAACTTTTGAAAAACAAACTTAATTATTTTATTACTTCCCAAACCTTATTCGGTAGCAACTTCTGAAATGCAATTGGAATTAGCCTTTTCATAAACACATGACAATCATGGCTTTTCATCCTAAATAATTTGTACTTCCTCATGTCCACACACCTTTCCAAGTTTGAAACATAACCATCGAGAAACTTTAGACTTTTCAACCATTCACATAATATTTCCTTTTGTTTTTTGTCCAAAGTGTAACATGCTTTCGGATATTTACCGATGCGAAGATCTTTATGTAATTCATTCATTCTACAAAAAAGTTTCAATTTAGATCGTGATTTTGTATTGTCTTTTGTCCTCCCTTCAATGTTCATTATGGTATTAAACAAATTGTCAAAAATTATTTTTTTCAATATGCATCATATCTAGATTATGACGTATCAAATTAGTTTTCCAATATGGCAAATCCCAAAAGATGTTTTCTTTTTTCCAACCAAAGTTTTTACTAATGCTTGTATTAACTTCATCAGCTTGAAATTTTGTAAATTTCAGTAAGCCTAATTCATCAATCTCCTGCAATAACTCTTCACCAACTTTTTGAGAGGGAGGAGGTGCTTGTACCATCCTATTCTTAATAAACTTTTGTTTATTGCATCTAAATGGATGATCTGGAGGAAGAAATTTTTTGTGGTTGTCAAACCAACATGTTTTGCCCTTGTTTGGAAGATAAAACGCATCAGAATCATTGCCACAATAAAGACAAGCCAATTTTCCTATTGTGCTCCATCCAGACAACGTGGCATCTGTTAAAAAATCACTAATGGTGCACATTAAAGCCGCTCTCAACACAAAATTTTTGTTTCAGAGACACATCATATGTCTCAACACCATATTCCTATAGATGCTGCAATTCAGATATTAATGGTTGTAACTTGTAAGAATACATCAATTTTATGCTTTGAATTTGTAAGCCCTGGCATAATCACTGTCAAGAATATATATACCTCTTTCATACATATCTATGAAGGAAAATTATAAGGAGTAATTATGATTGGCCATGATGAATATTGCTGGTCGGATTGACTAAAAGGTTGGAATCCATCCGTCGACAATCCCAACCTAACATTTCGACTTTTAGCTGTAAGCTCATAATGGGTGTTATTGAAATGTTTCCATTCTAGTGCATCTGATGGATGACTGATTATTCCATCTTCCTGTTCATATTCATTATGTCATCTCATGTGACATGCAGTATCATCATAAGCATATTGAAAAATCGAAGGAGGTTAATTATTTCGCAAACTTTCCGCAAACTTATTCAGCACCAACAAAATAAAAACAAGCAAAACCGAAATAATAAAATACCAAAAATTTGGTAACGCAGTTCGACACACCTTGCCTACGTCTGCGGAGCCCTCACCCAGCTTAATAACTTTCACGAAAGTACAATAGATTTACCCACGGCTTTACTGAGCCGACACCACTCAACCCTTGACACTATCCCTCAACCTCACTTCCCGTAAAAGAATTTCACACCCAATAGTACGACCGCCTTGTACTAACCTCGTCAGAAGATTTTCACACACTACTTACTCATAAAGACAATTAATCGAACAACTCAAGTGATTAAAATAACTGGAAATAAAAACGATAATACTTGAGTTAAAAAGAACAACTTCCCGATGAGTTTCGCTCCTCTGAAATAGATCAAAAAGTTGTTCACACAAAATAGGCAGGATAAGTCACACTCCCATGATAAACATGATATTCACAACCTTGACCACATCAGTGCAACCTATCACAAACAAAGATAAAACCATGGAGTTATATGCAGCAAAACTAAGCCAACTTCTTATGTTGCAGTGCAGTGACACAAGTCAAAGTGGCCCCCTCCTCAAATGTTCCAAGTTCCTACGCTTCTTGTGTGAACAAGCTGGATTTTAAGCATGATTTGATAGATAATCAATGGCACATCTCCCAATCGCTCCACATACTTCAAGAAGAACAAAATCCCCTGCACCTTCTAATATCCACTGAGCATTTTTCAAACCACAAAAGACACGTTCACTGTGTAGATTCAAGACCACTAAATCTTCACCCAATTATCACACACATGCACACTTACTACACCGTGGGTCTCATTCAGCTCTCCACCTCATATGCGCAGCCACCCAAAATTTTCATGAACTCCAAAAGATGTCGTAACGCACACACACTAGCAAAAATAGACTCCTACCATGAATCAAAGATGTGGGCAATCTTAACTGTAGAGATTCACGCACACTAGCAAAAATAGACTCCTACCATGAATCAAAGATTTGGGCAATCTTCACTGTAGAGATTCACGACTCAATTAATTAGAGAGAGTCAGATTCCACTTACACCACGCAATTTGCAATTTACCAAAACTTAACAGCCAACTCAATACACATCTTATTTTCTTCATTTATATGTCCAATTTAAAATGCCAAAACTAAATAAGGAATATATCAAATATATCCTAACATAGATAATGTAGAGATATTAGCATATCAATTTAAATACATAGCATATTATAACTATACAACTAACATTATCTAATATGCTCCTCACAAGTTGAGGAAGGGGACGAGCACAATCGAAAGTTGGATGCAAAATGATTGAATTGCTGTTTAGGAAGTGGCTTCATTAGGATGTCTACCGATTGATCAGAGGAGGAGAGAACACCAACAGTAACCTCCTTGCGAGCAATAAGATCTCAAATGCAATGAAAGTCGATCACACCAAATGCGTAGAGGGGTAGAAAGCTGCACACCTAGTTCAATAAGTAGTTTCAAGAGCCACTTAACCTCAACACATGCATTAGCAATAGCTTTGAATTCCAACCCAACAATCCACTGTTTACCGGATTTCCAAGCCAGCAGATTGTTCCCCAAAAAGATGAGAAAGCCACCAATAGATCTTCGATTATCAGGGCACCCAGCCCAATCAGCGTCACTGAACACAGTTAAGCAGTGAAAGGAGGCTTGAGAGATTAACGAGGAAAGAGACAGAGTACCTTTCAAGTAGCGAACCAAACACTTGAGGGCTTGAAAATGAGCCGAAGTGGGTTGATGAAGAAATTGACACAATTTATTGACAACAAATGAAACATCTGGGCGGGTAAGGGTGATGTATTGAGGGTTGCCACACACTTACTGATAAAGAGTAGCTTCAACAGAAGATAGTGGAGTGCCAGTGGACTTGGAAAAAATATGATCTGTTGCCATCAAAGTAGAATTGGGTTTACAGGTGCTCATCCCCATCTTGTTCGAAACAGTGGATATATATTGTCGTTAAGGGGGTAGTAGACCGTTAGAATGAGGATGAACGTCTATACCAAGAAAGTGATGAAGATTCCCCATGTCACGCAAAGAAAACTCTTGAGCCAGACGAAAGATGATAAAATTAACAATGTCAGCACTATTCCCTGTAATAACTAAATCATCAACATAAGCCAAGAGAAAACATAAGTGTCCACCACGTTTATAAATGAACAAAGAGGAATCGACATGAGAGTTAGCAAATCCAATACTAGAGAGAAAAATGCTAAGCCGTTGATACCAGGTACGAGGTGCCTGTTTGAGGCCATATAATGACTTGTTCAATTTGCAGACAAATTAATGATGTTGAGAATCAATGAAGTCCTGTGGTTGAACCATGTAGATGGTCTCGTCCAAGTGATCATTTAGGAAGGCATTACTAACATCCAACTGTCTAAGGATCCAGCCTTTGGAAATAACAATTGTGAGCATTGATCGTATGGCCATTGGCTTGACAATCAAACTGAAAGTATTGTTGAAGTCAAGACCATATTCTTGTGTGTAGCCATGGGCAACCAGTCTTGCTTTCAGGTGTTCGACAGTACCATCAGCCCATCTTTTAACTTTATAGATTCACCGGTTACCCACAACATTAGTATTAGGAGGACAAGGGACAATTAAGGTCCCAAGTGTGATTGAGTTAAAAATTCTAATATGGTATCAGAACAGATTTGGTCTGGATTATTAATTTCTTGATTGTCTGTCTGGATATCCAATCCCAGCGGCCTGGTCTGATTACCACTGTATTGATTTCAGTGATAACTGGATGTCCAGCCCCAATTGCACTTGAGGGGGAGTGCTAGAGCATCCCATATTAACTAAATATAAAAATGTTAAAGGGTTTAAAAGTAGTAAGGGTCAACTATTCAAATGACTAGTTCTAGTCATTTTGACAATGGTTGACCCAAGCTCAATTCTTGTTAATGGGCTCTACACTTTACCCATATTAAAAATTATAATAGAGGACGAATCAACAATGGGTGGCTCTCTGATACCAACTCAAAATATTGAATACTTAACATGAAAGATCTGAAAATAGTTTTCTGTATTGTGTAATACGACGATATACAAGAGGTAAATAAAAATAGGGTATTAGTTACATAGGATAGAAACAAATCTTAGAGATAATGTAGAGATATTAGCATATCAATTTAAAGACATAGCATATTATATCTATACAACTAACATTTTCTAATACGAGGAAACTATTTTTATACATTCCATAGGTAAAATATTTAACTTACGAATACGTATGAGATGTAGGAGAGCCATTGGAATTCATGTAAAGATTGGTCTGCTGTTAATATTTAGAATAAACAATATAACTTCACTCGAGATTTTTAACATAAATATATATTGTCGTTAATCTTTTAGAATAATCTATTATTGTGGAAAATTTTGATACTATATGTATGGATATGCTCAATTTTAGGAGTTTCAACTCAAGTCTCCTCGTACAGAGTAGTTAATGAAGTTCAATGTGGTAGATATAATAGATGCATATTGGATGATACGTTTAACTTAACTAATAATATGGTTTCAAGTGTACTGGTAATAAATGAATAGTAGTGTCGTAACTTTTATTGATGGATGATGAAATAAATCACAACTTCACTAATAATTTATGATTATAATTTGTTGTGTATGAAAAAAGGTATAATAATAATAAACGACTAGTAGTTTCACAAACTAAAATCTTCAAGGACCCTAGAGAACATTTCAAATCTAACATATGTATCTAGACTGTGCGGTTGGTTCTTTGGTATTTGTTTGATAGCTAACAAGCTAACCAAGGTTCAATGGCAATAGACAATAGTAATTAATAAGTTGATTAATGGTGACCAACTACAATCATTAACATTTATAACGAAAAGCCAATAGGAATTACCTGGTTTAGATTTTCTAATCACCTGCACAGACTAAGCTTTGCAAAACAATGCCCCAGCAATTTGGTTCCTCTTTGAATTTTGGTATGTTAACTGCGATTTATTTGTTCTTCAAAATATTAGCCAACTCTCTTACGTATGCCCTAGTATGCGCAGTCAGAACTATGAGAAGGTAAGAGTATGCGCATGACAACTGGGCAAGGATAGAAAAAAGAAAAGGCAAGTTCTATTGGCTGCCTAAACTGAAACAAGGTCTTAAATTCGACTCATTCCTTTTCCAATTTGAACTATAGGTACTCTTATTAACGGAAAAACAAAGAGGAAACAAGATACTAACATTTGTTCACTTGTGATTAGTAACCACACGTACGGTTTGATTGAGGCTTTGGGATATAGTGGTCTGAACTATTCTATTTCAGCCATTAAGAGTGACAAATGAAGGTAATATTCTGGTCAGAATCCAATTGGAAGAAAAAAAAAAAGTTTCATCTTCACTAAGAAGAACCTAATGCTTTGTTGTAAAGTACAAGTTAGGGATAGATGATAGAGATATTTTGTGGGCTCAGGCACCATAGATAGTGATTTAGAGATCCTAGTACCTAGTTTTACCTACCTTTAACTAAGCGGGAAGAGTATTATAAAATAGAAATGTTTATGTGACTACTATAGTGCTTTAAAGTCCTTTCCTTTTCCTTTTCAGGCCTTAGAGATTGGATGGTTACTACTTTATAGTAACAATTAAACGAAGCACACAGAGTATGAAAAAAGAAGTCACAGAATAGGTCTCTACTCTCAAGTATATACTTGAGGCGACATTGATAATGTTGTACTTGTTTATGAGGTTTCTGCTGCAAACAACACATTATATTTGCCAACAATAGGGCTTCAACCCTACTGGTAATTAAGAAATTTAATAAAATAAACTCTTTTTCGCTAACATTTGGATGTAAAAGCCCCTACCTAAATTAAGAAGTTCAAAGATTTTGATTTCCTGACACAAAAAGGTTAATTAAAAAAACAACAAGGTTCCAGTTTTATAGAGCACTCAGTACACATGGAATCTGTCTTTCCCCTCCTCTTCCACATTAGCAATATTGTTCATAATTGTGCCAATGTCCAATGACATCTAGGGAAGTTTTTATCTATAAAGTGGTTCACTTGTTATTAAAGTATGATGAACCAAACTATTAAGAAATGTATTATCACAATTCAATTAAATATGAAATTTGCTAATTTATATTTAAAAGTTAAACCAATTTAATTTTGTAAATCTAATTCTTGATAGTAGTAACTCTCCTTTGTTAGGATTTTTTTAATATTAATAAAAAATAAAAGATATGGACAAAAAAAATTGAAGAAAATTATATTCCTTTATCTTTTACAACTTGATTAAACACTTTTTTCTGTACATATAATGAGGGAGTGAACATGTTTCCTATTGAAAAGACTGCATTTGAAGTTTTCAATCAATTTCAGTTGACATCAATATCGAAGATTATACGATTTTCGAACTAAAGTATCAAGGTTGGCATGATAATAATAAGTAGAAGTACCCTTTTCATTGACCTGAATTGGCATTTTAATAGAGAAACTATCTAGTTAACAGGCCTGACAAGTTCCGTACGGATTCAGGGTAATTAAGTTAATTGGTCAATTCCTTTATATTAAGTGACCATTTCACTAATATAATCACTAGCACACCTCCTCAAGTGAAAGCCCTTTGGTCTTGAAACTTGCATAGGCTCACTCTACCTTGTGCTGAATAATAGGTGGATGATAGGATTTGAACTCATGACCGCTTGGTTACAAAGGCTCTGATACTATATTAAGTGACCATTTCACCACAATAGCTTAAATTATTACGTGAAACTAACTTAATTGGTTTTATATATTCACTAACACTCTATCTATTGAGATGCCTTAACGGGGTTCGAAAATGAATATTTTTCCTTTTCCAAGACGAACTAATCTCAACCTAGATTAGTGGAATGAGCATTTTCTTTATTAAAACCTGCTTATCATAATGTCTCATACCAGTTGAATCTAGCCTATTAATTAATCAAACAAAAAGTCTTAAGCATAGTATGTTGGAAGTTGTCATATCAACATATATGTGCCCTTTCCTTAAAAGTACCTCAAAAATTTGAACGAATGGCGCAGAGAAGGCCTTTTGAAAGGAAAATAATCAGCAAACCTAAACTTTGCCATTTAGGGAAATTATTCGCATGCTTACTTCCTCCCAGTCCCACTATCACATGTCACTTTAATCTCCATGGCCATGTGCATCGAAAACCCTATTTTATGGCCATGTTGATACTTAAAACCTCCCGCGGGGGGCCATCAAATTTTCTTCTTAAATAGCCACCATTCTCAGCGAACATTTCAACAAACTTGCAGTACTGAGATTTCTCTCGGTTTTTCCGATTTCTGGTTTTGCCCTAAATTACTCAGTTCTGTAGCTCATGGAAGATAAAAACTTCAAGTTAGTTCTGCTTGTTGCTCTCTTCCTCCTACAACAAGAGGTTGATTTTGCTACGGCGTCTAGACCACTATATATCCACCCACCGGCAATACGTTCAGTTCCTCTAATGAAGCCAAAACCTCCTGTAATTTATTGGCATCCTATACCTCGTCATAAACTGACAGACCAAGATGCTTATAGACCGACGAGTCCGGGCCACAGTCCCGGTGTTGGTCATTATAACCCACCAACAATTCCATGAAAATCGTCCCACACACATGTTGGTAAGTTACGATGACATTCCTAGACGTAAGATGGGTGGGACAAGAAGTTGATGATAAATAGGCTGTAATCGAAACTGCTGGCTTCCATACTAGTTAGGGTCTATATGTAGGAGTTATGGGGTTTTGAATTGCACCGTATTTCCTCACTTCAACATGAGAAGAGAAGATGAGTTGATGGTTGACGTGACATGTACGTTTATTTTTGATTCATGTAACTGGATTTGTATTTGCTATTCCCTGTTGTGGTTCAAAAGTGGTTTGAATGTTTTTGTTTTCAAATATATTAAATTTCGGTACACCATATCCTTAATCGTCTTTAGACTTTTACTAAGTTGGAAGTCTCATAGACGATAATCATCAGAATCGTGATATTGATTATTCTCTATATATTTAATATGAAAATGGTTGGATAAACTTCTTCTAACTGGAGAACAAAATAATTACATTTGAAAAAAGAAAAACTCTAAGGGTGGCATCGATCGAGGTGAAGAGGGACAAGTTCCTCCATGACTGCTCCGATTTTGCCACACAAGATACTATAAGGTAAGGTAATTAAGTTGTTGATAAAGATGAAAATTATTCCTACATATTGAGTAGTGATACACTCGGGCTACCTTGGCGTTGTTTAAGTTAGTGAATCGAGAAAGACTCTTTCTATTGTAACTCTTAAGTTTGTAGAATATTTTGTCGATAAGTTTTAAAGGAGCTGCATCATAAATTTTCGGCCTATATATTACCTAAATTGGTGTATAAAACCGGTCTGAAATTTAATTTTGTTCAAATGAAGCAAGCAACTAAGTTAATTAAGAGTAGTATTGCATCTCTTCCAAAATCAATTTGAATGCATGCTCATTACGGGCTTGGAGTACTGAATCAGATTTTACTATTGCGGTAGGTTCTGACTTTAATAGATCAGAAAAAAAAAACATACGTACATGTCAATCTCTAATTAACCAGAGATGATATTTTGAATAGTTTATTTTGATGTATTTCTTTATGTTTTCCTCTAAAGTAACTTTAGAGTTTAGGATAGTCTTAAATTAGTGTTATATTTTTATCTTATTGCCTCATTTTGTCTTGATCTTGACACATAAGTTTGAATCAAGCCATGTCGCATTTATATAGGCCCTCAAACTTGTATGCTTCTTTATGAAAAGTTAATGTCAAAAAAGCCATTTGTTTTTTTATTTCAAGATACATCTTATAAAAATTAGGTTACATCTTTCATTTTATTTTATCTTTAAACTCTTAATTTGGTAATTATCATACTCATATTTAAATATTGTAAATATTCATTTGAAAATTATAAATCATATAATTCATTCTTTATTTAATATTTTCCAAAATATTGTTTCATTTTTATATTGGCATTTTATTTGTATGTTTCATTTTTCATATTTTATTATTATTAAGAATCAACATATAGGTAACATAAGGGCCAGAATGAAAAGTTCAGATCCTCTGTATCACTCAATCGTTTTGTTAAAACATCTTTTTTAAGGCAGAAATAAGATTAAAATAAGTTAAATAGTAGAGAAGAGCTATGCCTACAATGAGGGTGCAGGGAGACGTTGCTGAAACGAGTGATGACATAAGTGTAAAGAAGATGGCTTGTTTACATAGTGTTTTCCTTTTAATTATTCTCTATAGGAAAATATCAACAGCCTACCTTCCTGTGCATATGATGCTACACATGGTTTTGTTTGTTTGACTGCAAATGGTAATTAACTTGGTCTTATATATATTTCAATTGATTATTTACTCTGACTTCTCTCTGTCAGTATTTATCCTCAGTAGACCAATCCCTCTCGAATACATCTATCGTGGAACATGACATATGTGTAGGCACGAATTAAACCTCGCACTTATGCTTTGACTTCAAACATTTAATGATCGTATGCTTATACCTCAGCCAATCGTTTATTTTAAGATTATTACACGAGGCACGGTAATATAAGAGCAAGCCATTTGTTTTAATCCTATAGTGCAGGTCTGTCACTTTCCTTGGCATAACAAGAATTAAAATTCACCCAAAAAAAATAAAATAATGATGAAGGGGAGAAGCATTTTCGTTCTAGAGTCTTATCTTGATAATTACTGGGCCCTTATTTATCTCGATCGGCGTTGTTTAATGTACAAGTACTAAGGCATCGGCGAACTAAAGATTCCCACATTATTGATGCTAATTCTTACAATTATATGATTTGCCGCTGTACCTGTCAATATAAGTCATTATGCCAAAAATATAGATAAGTTATTTAATTACATACTGGAATTACTGGAAGATGTCGCTAAAGATGCTTCATTTGTTGATAATCAAATTTCGACCTCAGTATTCAGAGCCTTCAAGCTATAAGTTGATAGCTTTTGGAAGTTTAAGAACTGTTAACCTTTTAAAAATTAGTGTCAAGATATACAACCGAAAAGTTCAATAATTTAGAAGTAATGACACTACAACCGAATTCAATCGTTGCTAAATATTAAAAAAAAATCGTATCAAATAATAATTTACGACGAAAAACAATCGTCGCCCTTGATAGTCGCCAAATCTGAGTAGCAAAACAATATCTACGACGTTTTCGTGAAATTGTTGCAGAAAAGTTTTGGATACACAATATATTTTGTCGATAAAACATATAACTAACGAGAATAAAAAACGTTGTACATAGGAATTTGTGACGTATATGTTTCGTAGTTTTTGCCTAAGAAACCAAAGTCGTTTTTTACCTACAATTTTATTTTTGTAGCAGAATAGTTTTAGCTACTAATTGCTTGTTGTAAGTAAATGTTTTTAGAGACGTTCTTCAAAACGTAGAGAATAACGTTTTGTGACGAATTTGTTTTGGTAGCTAATACTTTTTTGTGCATACATTTATTTTTAAATGTTAATTTTATTATAATTGTTAAAAACAAATTTAATTTAATTTATTACAAATTTTAAGACAGTTTGAAATATAAAATTGTTGCAATTTAAAATTAATGTTGGTGACATATTTTTTAAATAATAATAAAGTGAAATAAAATAAACATTAAAAATGGAATGCATTTATAAAAGCAAAAAAATTACAAGTTAATTACATAATTTGTACAAAATTTATACACAAACTAAGGCTTCTCATCGTCACTACTACTGACATAGTTTGAGTTAAGTAATTGTTTGACTATTTTTTTTAAGCTTTTTGACTTCTTTTACGTAATGATCTAACTTCTCTTTTGTACATTGTAATTTAGCCTTCAGTGACTGGTTTTCCTCTTGAAGTGCCGTGACATATGCTAGTTGTGACGAAAATGCACCAATAGGCTTAGGACCATACCGAAGACTTTTGATATATCCGAATCTTGTACCAAGGACATTATTGCAAATGTCATCGACATTGGGTTGATTCCCCTGAGACAATGATGTCTGCAACAACTCTTACATCTTTTCCCACAATTTAAGTAAAAAATTGAGTTAAGTAAAAAATTATTACTTAGTATTACATAAAAAATAAACTGTAACATTTATTTATTTATACATACGTAGTTACTTTGTGCCTCTTCAGACGTCCAACCTTCACCTTCCTTATAGTGTGTTAGTGTGTTAGCTTGTATAGTCTGATCCTATCACACTCTTGTCTTTGGAGTTGAGTTTGGCTCTATTATATGAATTAAAAAATTAGAAGACAATAGAATTTATTGTATTAAGAAATTGAATATAAGTTGAAAATGTTACACTAACAAATTCTTGTCAGACAACAACAAATGATTTGGAGCTGGTGTTATAAGGAGTCTTCATATTTGCTTTGTTCACCTTGGCTTTTTAACTCTGTTTCTAAATTAAGAGAAGTAGTCATGAAATGTATAAACAAAAATAATGGAAATATGAAAAGAAATAAAAAAAAGCGTGAACCTTCGTAGAGGCTCAATAATTACACATTTTAGTCTAATTTTCTAGACTTACCCGTTCCGAAACATGTCTCCTTACCTCTTCATCGAAAGAGAAAGACTTGTAATAATTATGAAGTCTATATCGATGATCCTTTGCCCTTTGTTTCAGCAGTGAACTAACACCACCTAAAACCTCAGGCTTGTCGATATCAACGACATTGAGCTTTATCTACAAAGAGCACGTATAACTTAAGTTACATTTTTTGGTAAGTAAAATCGCAATACATTTAATAAAATGAATTGAAATATTACGAAAACTTTGTTTAAAGCATTTTGGAGCAAGTTGTCTTTCTTCAACTGCCTGGCATGCTGAAGGCAAGACAATTCATTCCTCACAACGCGGCCCAACTCATTGGACAATTTTGCAGATTGGATCTTATCCAGAGGGCGATGTTGCATAGGTCAATGGTCACAGACAAGTTGCTGTTCATTGCAACATTCATCCATTGCAACTCAGCTCCTTTTGTGATACCTCAACCTCGTTTTCTAATGACATTATTGGAACCTGAAAACAAAAAAATCATAATAAGAAAAATACACTAAACATGTAATAAGTAATTTCAACATTAATGTAAATATGTTTAGTTAACAATAAAATACCTAAAGATCCCTCAGCACTAACTGACGATGTTGATAAAAATTGTTGCTGACTGTCTTCATTCGAGGATGCAATTGTTGGTTGTTGAACGATGGGGTCGGATTGAGTTGGTTGTTGTGGGGGAGGAACTTCTTCTGTTGTTACCACCCTCTATCTGTTGTTTCAACCAGGTGCCATTATACTGAACAACTAAAACGAAATATGAAGATAATACTTAAGCTTAACTCAAACATCAATATTCCACATGAATATAAGGAGATCACAAGTCAAATACTAAACATTCGACATAACATTCTACATAAACATAAGTGAAACATTAAAAATATGCATCTAGTCATCGTAAATTAACATAAGTTAAACATCAACA
>JANZLH020000011.1:841232-853543 GCA_026770325.2 Erythroxylum fimbriatum | reverse complement strand
ACTCACCCATGACCAAAGAGGACAGTACCTTTCATGGTTGGGTGGCGTAGCCCGGTTACGGGGTCGGGGATCCAAGCTCGATACACAGAGTACGGACCCAACAACTTTTTCCTCTATCTAGCTCTTAAATTCATTTCCACTTCTCTTCAAGCCACATTCACTTGCTTCTATTATGGCCCTCATTTTTTCTCCTCTACCTAGTTCTCAACTCCCCTTCCCTTCAAGCAACATACGCCTGCTTCATCTTCTTCACAAGCATCTGCTTTCTCTCCCTTGCCAAAAACCTTCCCTCTTTAACTGCTAGGGGTTATTTTTCATTTCCTACCGTCTGCTTTGACTTTATTCCCTCATTTGCTAACCACTTTTTGAAACTTTTTCCTGCCACTATTCTACATTCCATTCTCTTGCCTGCTAACTATGCCTGCACCTGAAACTCCTGCTTCTTGTGCAGATTCTCCCACTGACTTTCCATTATTACCCTCCCTCATTTTGGCTGCCTCCAAGCTACCTGCAAAGGGTACCCTCCCTCATTTTGGCTGCCTCCAAGCTACCTGCAAAGGGTTCCTCTTCTTCCTTTGACCTCAAGAAGAGCTGGAAACAAATGATAGCTGATGAAGGAGATACTGCACTCCACTATTCCCCCTAAAAAAAGACTAAGAAAGAGTCATTGTTTCGCTGGATTTGGAAGTCCTAGAAGAAGGAGCTCGATCATGAGAGTCTTCATTGGTGGGATTCTTTTTAGAGAAAAGGCCCTCTTTTTTGGTGCTGCAAAAGTGGGCAACTAATACTTGGAAGAACAAAGGATTGCTAGAGATATTGCTAGTTGAGAAAAACTTAGTGTTTTTTACCTTTTCCTCCAAAGCGCGGGCTCTTAAAGTTTTGAAAGAAGGACCTTGGCATGTGATAAACCTTCCACTATTTCTCCAAAGCTAGCAGTCGGGTTTCTAACCTGAAATAGAAACACTAAAGTTAGTTCCTTTTTATGTTAACTGTATAATGTTCCATTTTAATATTGGACTACCAAGGACCTTAGTATGATTGCAAGTTATTTGGGGCAGCCTTTATGCACGGATGAAACTACAGAAAAAAAAGGAAAAGGTGAGGCTATGCTCGGCTATGTATTACTATGGATATCTCTAAGGATTTACTATACCAAATTCCCATTATGAAGTTAGGCTTTAATGAAGCATTATATGAAGATACTGCCACAGTAGACTACCATTGGAAGCCATCTTTGAAGCTACAAGAAAAAAGCTGGATACCAATTGGGAAAAGCTTCAAGGAAGGGAGCTAAATGGAACTAATAGGTCTAGATCAAGATGATAAGGATGGAAATGATGAGGAGGTAATAAGTCAAAATGTGACCCAAGAAGAACCAGCCATAAAGGGTCAAAATCAAATGGATAAGGCTGGAAATGAGGAGCTGAAACCAAGTCACAACGTTCCAGCACTTACTGATTTAGATGTGGAAATCCAACACCTAAGCATAAAATAGAAACAAGCACTGCCAAAGAAGATCCTAAGGAAGGCATGCCAGTTGTATAAGAGGGTGAAAAAGGTGATGATGTGGAGGTAACCTCATCCCCTTCAACATCGAGCAATGCTGAAGGGAGAGAGGCTGTAGAACAGTTTACTAGTGTCAAATGGAGAAAGGGAACTAGGAGCAAAGGACAAAGCTCTAAATTCATTTCTTTATGATTATAGTTGGAATGTTAGTGTCTTTAATTGCCCCAAAAAGCTCTTGGCCCTAAACGATTTTTTGGCTAAGGAAAACATTTCAATTTTTGCTATTTTGGAAATAAAAATCAGACTCCTCTCTAATCATCAAGTTCGTGCTTATGGCAGAATTATTATTGGTTTTAACCCCCAAATAGTAGACATTGAGGTGCTAAAAATGGAGATGCAGGTCATACACATGAAGTGGCATTTTGTTGAGTAGAATACTTCTTTTTTTGCCTCAGTAGTGTATGGTTTTAACCATGTGTTTCAAAGGAAGGATCTTTAGGAGAGCTTACTGAGTTTCCAAAGAAGAGTGGTAGGTCCTGGGCTCATTTCAGGAGATTTTAATTCTACTATTTATAGAACAGAAGCAAAAGGTCATTTTTTTCTTAAGTAATTACTCCACTAATTTCAAGGATTGTGTTGATCAGTTAAGAGTTCCAGACCTGAAGGTGACTGGTCATTTTTTCTCTCCGAGTAATAAGCAAACTAATGGATGTCTCTGAAGAAAAATTTAGACCGAGTTATGGTTAATCAAGCATGGTTACAACAATTCCTAAAAAGTAAGGCCTCTTTCTTAAACACTATGTTTTCATATCATACCCAAATGACTGTGGAGGATGTGTTCCTAAAGGTGAAGTATTACCATCTTTTTAGATTTAACAACTATTTGGTTGATGTAGAGGGATTTTAAGACTATTTGAGCGAAGGGGTAACAGCAAATGTAAATGGTACTCTCCAATTCAAATGTATTCAGAAGCTGAAATTAATCAGAGAGGCCTTAAAGACACTAAAGAAACAGATAGGGTCGAACACTTTTCAAGCTATATCAGTAGCCAGAGACAAGTGATCCTAAGTATAACATACTCTTTCCTATAATCCTGGGGATTGTTTCCTTTTATCTCAGGAGAAATCTGCTCTGTTAGACTATTCGGAAGCTCTAAACAATCATGCTAGTGTTATAGAGCAGAGGACTAAGGTGAAATAGCTCAAAGAAGGTGAAAAAAATTCTAAATTCTTCTTCAACTTAATAATTGCCAGCGAGAACTATAACTCTATAAGGGAAATTACTATACCAAATGGGAGGAAGATAAGTAAACATGAGGATTTGTTGAAAGAAGCTGAGAGGTTCTTCAAAGATTTCTATATCTCTCGAAATACAACTGTGCATACTCAGTTCTTGGATTCTGTTATTCATAACAAGCTATCCAATGAAGAGAAAACTTTATTAACCAGAACAGTTGAAGATTCAGAAATTGAGAAGGTTGTCTTCCAAATGAATCCTAAAAAGGTTCCAGGACCTGATGGCTTTAATGGGTTCTTTTTTCAGAAAGCATGGCTTGAGATTGGCTCGATGGTGATAGCAGTTGTCAAGGAATTCTTCTCTTCAGGAACTCTTTTAAAACTGTGAAGGGATTGGCCCGAGGGACAATCCAAAACGAACAATATCTATGGGTGGGTGGTCTAGGCTGTTACACGCAAGGTATATTCACAACAAAAAGTTGTAGGGAATGGTTGTTTCGGAGAAATGTCAAAGTAGAATGGTATGAAGTGGTAAGGCATAATGAGCTAGTACCTAGCTCTTCGTTCATCCTATGACTCACAACCTTAAACAAGTTTAGTGCTATAGATAAACTCTCTTTCTTGAATTCAAATGAGGTTTGTGTCCTGTGTAATTCAGGACAAGAGAATAGGAACTATCTGTGCTTTGAATGTCCCTTCTCTAAAGAAATTTGGTCTTGGATAAGATATAAATGTTTGTAGTCCCTAAGCACAATTCAATTCACAATGATACTGTAGTGGTTTAGCAGACTAAAGTCCATTTCTCATCCTAATTCTCTTATCAGCCTACTTTCCTTTTGCGACATGCATTAAGGAAATATGGGCAGAAAGGAACATAAGTAGATTTCAAAATATCAGTAGAAATTCACATCAGGTAAGAGAGTGTATTTTTGCTATAGTTAGAGAATAGGTAATCTCCTCTAGCTTTATCAAGGAATGATCATCCTAACTTGCTAATGTATAGAGAATATAAAGAAACATGTAGAGAGACAGAGAAACATGCATACCAAAAGTAGCAGGCAGTTCAAAGCTAATATTTATTGATATCTAATAAGATGGAAGGCACTAGAAGAGGGGCTTACTATTCAACTGACAAAAAGGAGAGGCCATCGGGACTTGAAAACGGGGTGTGGGATGCTCAACCAATGTCTTGGTACATAAAGAGACAAGAAAGGAAGCTACAATCAACTTGCATCGGTCATATTAAGGGTGAAATACAAAGAAGAGAAAAATGAGTATATGGTTGATCTGTCTTACCTGTTAATTGCTGAAGGATAGGCTGGAGTGTTCATGCTACAATGGCTGGGCAGAACCTATTTGCTTGGTCATCTGTCTCTAGCTCATTCGTGACGCCTCAAGAGGGTGGAGATCGTAGATACTCTAACCCTAATCTGGAAAAATTCGACGGAAGATTGTGGGGATTGGGCTTTTGTTTTTCCATTTTGGTCTAATGAGCTATTTAATTTGTATACAAAACGTTGCCATTTTGGGGGACTTATTACTTGGGTATAACGTTGTCATTTTGGTTGATGGGTGAGTCTTTTGTCTCCCCAAATTTTGTAATCCTCTTCTATCTTTAATCAATATTTTTTAATTTCTCACGAAAAAACTCAACCAACATAACGATAAGAGTTCACAACCAGATAAACGAACAACGTAAACTAGAGTACTTAGATGACGAAGATCAAAACTCAAAGTGAAAGATGAGTTTCTATCTCCAACTACTTACATGATCTATCTATTAATTGCTAGTCATTCTTCAGGTATCAGAGAGCTCATTTTCTTCGCAATTTTTTTAGCAATAATTGATCTATTATCCACTGAAAAGCATTACAGTAGAAAACTTGGAGGTAAAGTGTGTTTTGCATATGTTATTTCTTTCCATAATCTGTTAACTCCCCCCACTCAATACCAATTTGAATGTAGTTTCATCGTCCTTAGGAGTGAATTTAGCACTTTCAGCCCATTTTAAAAACTGGGTCCAAGATTTTTTCCAGGCTTGGGACAGGAATTATTGAGCGTAGTGGCAACGGAGGAAAATGTGATCCTTGAATTCAGGAGCTTCCTTACACAGCAAGCATAAATTATTGCTCAGTAATATCCCTTTTACTCTATCCAAAGTTTGGAGTTTGTTTCTAATGGCTAACCACATTATGAAAGAGCTTTTGAGATTATTGTTTTTTACCATACTAACTCCTAAGAAACTTTTTCAGAGGCTCCTTTGAACAATTTATAACAAGATTGGTCAGTAAAAATGCCTGAATTCTTGCTCTGCCAAGTCATACTATCCTCCTGCTCCTCATCTGGCATCTTGTTCTACACAACGTCCATAATTTGATTGAAGCTCCTGAACCTACAAACTATTACTCGCCCTTGATAACTTTTGATACTCTGGCATTTAAAAGAATCAGTAGCTTGAGATTATCCACTACAGTAGTTGAAATTTTGTAGGGGGGATTTAGATCTTTCCAATTATCAAACCGAAGCTCTGTTTTTGTTCCCAATCCTTATTTTCATCTCCTATTCTATCATGGTACGCATTTTCAGAAGCTAGTATAGAGACCATGAATAATTAGGTTGTTCTTTGATGCATCAAAAACTATTATTTTTAATTATGTATATATAAGTACAGCCACTTTACCCACATCGATTCCTAGTTCACAAATAATTTGCAGACCTTCTTTGCCATCTGAGGTATATTACTGATTCTCACTGATTTTTATCCCTAACCCACCATTATCTTTGGGTTGAAATACTTCCTTCTAGCTGATTTTATGAATAGAGCCTCCCTCTAGTCTACTAGATCAAAGGAAATTCTTGACCAGTCTCTCTATTTCCTTGATCAGAATAGAGGGCAAGAACATGTGATTGTACCCGTGTACCAATATTATCCCTATCCCAGCATTATCTTTGGGTTGACATACTTCTTTCTAGCTGATTTTGTGAATAAGGCATCCCTTTGATATACCGGATCAGAGGAAATTCCTGACTAGTCTCTCTATTTCCTTGATCAGATTAGCGAGCAATAACAAGTGATTTATATTTGAAATTGTTTTGCTCGTGAACCACTTCAATCAGTTGAAGCTTCCTTGCAAAAGAGAGGAATTTACAAGTCCAATAATCTATCCTTTTTCAAGTAAGGGTTGCCACTCATTTAAAGATGACTTTTTTAATCTAAAATACGAACACTCGGATATTTAAAAAGCAAGCATGACCTGATATCTTTGACAAAATCTGAACTTGATCGATGGCATCAGCAGAAATCCATTGTTTACTATTATATATATTAAGCGAAGTAAAGAAAAACGGCGCAAAGGTCAGTCAATATTGTCGTCTCAAGAATTCAAATGACGCGCTGTTTTTTGTACTTCGCCTAATATATATAATCGGGGCAGGAAAAAACTTAACAACTTGCATAAATTTATTATCAGCAAAATGGATGCCAAGGTCTGCCTTGTGGTTAGCCTGTTTATTCCCATGCTTCTCATTGTGTCTAATTTCTCGGCTTCGAAGACTGTTATTGCCCTAGCAGCACAAAGCACCAATCCTGGTTAGACTCTTCATATTGGATCTTGCACATAACTCTTTTCATCTTACAGGGAGCTAGGTAGATATGCAGTAGCTTTCATTTCTTTATTCAGAGTTTCTATCCTTACTTGCTCGTTTTCTTCATAGTGAAAATGATATATAGTTCAATGAAGATGCTTATATATAAGTTCAATACATCAGAACTTATATGCATGAAATAAATTTAGTTTCAATACATCGAACAACGAGGGTATGCTGAAATTACTTAATAGTTACAGAGCTGAGGGAACCATGGATAAAGTATCTTCATACTTGAGAACGAATTAAAAGACCAGTACATATTTAGGGGGTAGAAATTTAATATATTTATGGAATAACCATGCACGGAATAGAAGATCAAATTCCAAAGTAGTGACTGCGTGCATGAGCTGGAAACTATATATGATAACTTCCTTGATCAAACTGTTTAAAAAAAAGGATCGTTTTGCGATTTTGATACTAATGCGAAAGCATTTGTTGATGAAGATGGGATGAGCAGCGAGCTGAAGGAAATAAGAGCAAGTAAAGTTAAAGGATCTGTATCACAACGAGCAGGTGGTTGTGTATACATTCCAGGACACGGAAGTACTCCACCATGCGGGTGAAACAAATCAATATTGTACGACTACCCCCACTAACGATGCTCCTGTAGTGATTACTATGCGTATAATAGTTCTCGTATGCTGTTTTATATATTTGGTGTTTATATGAAATCTTCTGGTGTGTGGACTACATACATGTAAGATGTAATTGCACTTGTGAATAAATTCTGTCGTCTTCTCAAGATCTTTTGTAATATATTATATACATGGATTTGAAAGTTGAAACAACGTCGTCATCCATCCGCTACCTCCACTCTATACAAAAACATTATCCTTAACTTTAAAATATGAAAAGAGAAAATCGCGTTCAAGATCAGACTTGGGAAACTATCACTTTCAGGCTTGCCGCTAGTTTGATTGATTTTTCATCGTCAATCGATTAATTTATAATGGAAAGAATAAGAAGGTGTACTGTCAAAAAATATTCAAATGAAAAGGCCTGAATTTGTTCAACACTAAAACTTGTGTACACTATCATCTTAACTGAATAGAATCAGACCAAATTTTTACCAAAGTTTAGACAGACTAAACTTTTACTAAAAGTTTAGAATTCAGTTGTGAACGAGCCTTTTTAATTATCAAGTGGGAGACTTTGAGTCCTTTACTCGTTTATATAGAATTCAGAGACGGTCAAAATCAATCATGATCAATGGCCCAAAAACCGAGGGCTGATCCTCTGTCCATTTTCTCCTGCCCTACTCTATCTACTTTATATCTAAGCCATTCACTCATGTGGTAGGACACTGTCCACTTTATATCTGAGCCATCCACTCATATGGGCTCAGATGCAAAGTAAACAAGGTAGAACATGAAAAAATAGACAGAAAATTTGAGGTACCAAAAACCATGCCACATTTTGAAAAGATACTTTAGAACCTAGTAAACCTAAGGCTAAGGGGTTACAGCTACGCACCATTTTTTGGATTCTGGTATCTTGTCAGATGTTTGAAACTTGTCTTAGCTCGAAACTAAAGTTCTAAAGCTGACAGTCAAGAAAAATGTCTCTTTCACACCTGAATAATTAGAACTCACGTTCACAATAAGTTATAAGAGTAGGTGGCACCATTCAAATGTTCAGTAAGATAAGGACGCTTGAGTCTTAGAACAAGTCTAACAAAACTTCAGACCTATCTTTTCTCTACCACAGCATCTTGGTGATATTTCTCTCAAAACCAAACTAAAGTGGTTAGTTCTTAAAATTTAACGGGTTGAAAAATGACATGGTTCATTTGGATCTCTATTCCAGGTCTACAAATACTGCCATCTTAGTAGCATATGTGCAACTGCATCTCCTCTTTCGTCAAAATGAGCAGCAATAATATACCCACCACAATTCTTTTAATCTTCTTCCTTTTTATTTTTTTATTCCCCTTTGAGATGATCATATTTGTTGAAGCCGTTAGATCCTCACCTCTATCTCTCCCATTCATGAGCCATACATGATTTTCAATTTCCAAAAATTAATAGTAAGACAATCAAGTAAGTATCTCTATTAATTCCCCTTTGAGATATTTATTTTCTTAGAACTTGATTGTCTTACTATTAATATTTGGAATTTGAAAATTTCGCCTAATAATAGAGATACTTATTTTCTTAGAAACTTGATTGTCTTACCATTAGTTTTTGGAATTAGGACCCGTGATGTTGAACACTTGTCCATCCTGAATCTCTCTAACACTATTAATTTATGCTTTATGATACAAACCTAATAATCTTTATAATCTATCACGGAATATTTCTATTCTTATCAAAAATATTGCCTAGCCTATATAGACTTCTTTAGTTTACACACTGTCTTCCTTTTCAGCCTTTATGAACTCCATTAATTGGTCCATATGCAGACTTCTCCCTTTAAATCCCCATTTAGAAAAGTAACTTTTACATTTATTTGGTACAATTCCAAATCATAACGAGCCACCAAATTCATAATAATTATGAGTAAATCCTTCTTAGAGACTCGTCAGAAAGTCTCTTTATAATCGATGTCATCTTTCTGAGTAAATCCTTTAGTAACTAGTGTAACCTTATAATGTTCTAGGTTACCAGTAAAATCACGTTTGATCTTAAAGAATATTTACAACAAATTCTCTTATAACTTTCTAGCAATTCCACAAGATCCTAGACATCATTCTATTCAGATTTTTCACTATTTATGGCTTATGAAAATGTTACTATGTCATTCTCAATTTCTAAGTCATTTTCAGACTTGTGTAGATATATCATATAATCATCAGAAATAATTGGCCTTTTTTCTTTTTAAACATTTTTAATGTTATTTGTCGTGGTTCTTTTACTATATGTTCATTCACTTCATGTTCGATTTCCTTATGAATAGTGAGTTCATTAATTTGTTGTCTTTATGATTATTATGCAGCTTAATAATTTGTGAAACACTTGAGTAGGTGTGCAAGCAATAGGACTTGCTCTCCTATTTCTTAAATATCCACTATATGTAGTTTTTCACTCCCACTAGTGTCACCATGTTCAATGAACCTGACATTCCCAATTTCTACAATTCTTGTAGTATGGTTAGGACAATAAATTATATACTCTTTTAAATTCTTTGGATAACTAACCAAATAGCCACTGATTTTTCTTGCATCTAGTTTCTTGTATATGGATAAAAAAGCTCAATTTCTTCCTGACAACCCCAAGCATACAAATGTCTTAAACTAGGTTTCCTTCTAGTCTACAGTTCAAAAGGAGTCTATGAAATTGCCTTGCTAAGAACCCTATTGTTTAAGCACGTGACAATTTTTAGAGCATATGTCCACAAAAAAGTAGTAAAGATGATTTACATATCACACTCCTAACCATATATAACAAAGTTCTACTATGACTTTCTTCCATACAATTTTGTTACGGTGTGCTTTTTATTTTTGTATTGCGCATAAATACTATGTCTGTCAAAGAATTTAGCAAAGGGAAAGGATTTTGACCACTTTCATCATACTTATCATAATATTCACCACATTTATTAGACCTAACTATTTTCACCTTTCTCTCTAATTACCTTTTAATATCATTAATGTAATTCTCAAAAGTATTTATAACCTGAGATTTATCATGTAGCAAATAGACAATATCCATAACGTGAATAGTCATATATAAAGTGATAAAATATTTTTCTTTTTTGAAGGTAGGCATATCGATTAGTTCATACATATCAGTGTGAATTATTTGAAGAAGCTTAGTGCTTCTTGTGGCTCTTTTCTTTTAATGTGTGTTTTGTTTATTTGCCCTACAATCTACACAAATGCTAAGATTAGTAAAATCCAATTTAGAAAGTATTTCATTCTTTAGTAATTTTTTTAGTTGTTCTTTAGAAATATGTCCCAAACTCTTATGTCACAAGTAAAAAAATCTATCATTAATCAAACTACGTTTGACACCAATATTGGGATTCAAAGTCAATAAAGTTTTAACATAAACAACATAAAGGTTTAAGTTATATAATCCACCACACAGTACTCCATTACCATTGATGTGGCTATGTCTGTACAAACTAAAACTACCACTACCAAATTTAAATGAGTATTTAGATCTATCAAGTTTGGATAAAGAAACTAAATTCATAAATATATTAGGTACATAAAAAGTTTAACATAAGTCCAAATGATATCCAGTCTAGGATTAAGCAATAAATCTTGATAGCTTATGCCGATGCTCTTATTATGTTGCCTATATAAAATAATATTTTATTTAATATTATGGTTTTGGTCATAAGGAATCCCTACAAACTATTAGAAACATGAGTAGTACAACCAGAATCGATCCATTAAGTATTGAAAGGAACTTTAGCAAGGTTTGTTCCAAGACATACATAAGCACTATATGTACCTTTCTTCTCAAACCATGAATTACGTTTAGAACATTCCTTTTGAAAATTCCCAACCTTCTTATAGAAATTACATCTTCTTTCAACATTTTCTGCAACAGCACAGACCACCCGCCTACAGATATTATCCGCTTTAGGCCTTGGCCCAGCCAAGCCCTCAAGCGGACAATATCTGTGGACGGGTAGTTTGGGCTGTTATAAATAGTATCAGAGCCGATACCCGAACCATTGTGTTAGCGTAGGACGCTGGGCCCTAAAGAGGGCTAGGCCCTAAGGGGGTAGATGATGAGATCCCACATCGGTTGAAGAGCAGAACGAAGTATGCCTTATAAAGGTATAGATACCTCTGCCCCTCAGACGCGTTTTCCTAAGGGTGGGAAGAGCAAAACCATGAGGGACTTAAAGCTCAAAGCGGACAACATCTGTGGGTGGGTGGTCTGAGCTGTTACATATTTCTTCTTATGGATCTAAGAAGATTCCACTCTTACTTTTAGGTGTCATTTCGCTTTCTTCTCATGCTTCCTTCCACCTTTCTTATTAGGTTCTTCATTCTTGACATAATTAAAGAAGTGACTTACTTGATTCTTGATTCTAGTTTCTTCCTAAACCAAAAAAATGTGTAACTCACGCATATTATATTTGTCCTTCATGGTATTATAGTTCATTTGGAAGGGACCATATTCAAACAGTGATGAAATACAAAAGAAAGTTTTCATCTACTTCCATTCCTAAGGAATTAAGTCTTGCTTGAATATTTATCATCTCAATGATGTGTTCATGCATAGTATGTGATTCATCAAATTATATGGTAGTCAATGTACCCATAAAAGTTCTAACAAAAGAATTATCAATAGTTTGGGAGCACTTTTCCATAAACTTAAGTCATTCTTTAACATATTCAGTTTTGGAAAAAGCAGACATAATCATGCTTATGAATTTTGTACCGGCCGGAAGGTACCATATAGGCCAGAAAATGGTACGAAATGTTAAACGCCGGTACCGGCCTCGAATACCGGTTAGTACCGGCGTTTATCGGATGGTACCGGCCAGAACCATCAATTCCGGCCAATACCGTAACTTTCAAAAATTGCAAGGACTAACTTGCAATTTCCAAAAGTTATTTTAAACCTAAAATCTAATTACACCCCCCCTTTGGATTCTTCTTCGGTTCTTCTTCTTTCTTCTTCCACGCACGCCGCTGCCTCCTCTCTTCTCCGATCTCTCTTTCGGTGTCTTGCCGTCGACGTCTCCTCTAGTTCTCCAGTCCTCCTCCTTCGAGTCTCCGACCGCTGGTTTGCTTTCTCCCTTCGAGACTTCGATGGTTCGACCTCAGCCCGCTCCTCGCCGCCTTCTTCTTTGTCCTCCTCGCTGTCTCTCTTCCTTCGATGCACCACACGACCACCTCAGCTCAGACAGACCTCACGACCCGACGTCAACCGGATTGGTGAAGACCCGATTGTTTTGGAGTGTATGTTTTTTATTTTTGTTTCATTTTTCATGGCATTTTGAAAATTATTGCTTCT
>JANZLH020000011.1:808820-824404 GCA_026770325.2 Erythroxylum fimbriatum | reverse complement strand
GCTAGACATGGGTAAGTTGTCTCTTGCCTTTTGGGTTTATGGATTTTTAAGTATCAATAATATTGTTAATCTTTTTCATTTCAAGTCTATTTTTAGGATAGAGGTTGTCGGTATTTGAGTGAGTTGATCCCCCAATATGTGAAAGAGCTTTAAGTATCATCCCTAGTCTAGGCAAACAATCTAAAAGAAGAAAATAAAATACTGAAGTTGAGAATATAAGTTACGGGTATTATGTTGTTTATGATTACCATGAAAATTACTATGATTAGATTTAAAAGTAGAAGAATTGGTTTGTATTTGATATATTATTGTAGCTACTTAATTTTAAATTAGAGGTACTAAGGTTTTAATGAATACAATTTATTATGTTAGGAGTCAACTACTTTTGCAATTCATTTGTTCTTTTATCAAGCCTAGTTTATAACATTGATATCGACAGTGATCGAAGGATAACCAAAGATTACCTTTCAGTCCCTTATAGCTGATCAAATTAAAATTAATTTAGATAGGAAATTATATTTATGAGACAAATAGTGATGTTTCTAATGTAAATGTAACATTGTGCTTTAAATAGTTTCGAATAAGAAAAAACTAAAGATCTTTATCACATGTTTTAATTGTAATACTTGTGCATTACCATAAGGGATATCCTTCATAGAAGAAATATAGAAAGGAATCAGTCGAGGTATTCATGGAAAACTTTTCTATTTTCAAGGCTTAGTGCTTTCTTATTTAATGTAAAACAGGTGTTCCAAAGATGTAATGAAATCAATTTGGTGTTTAACGAAGAAAAATGTCATTTTATGGAATAATAAGGAACAATGTTAGGATATAGGATTTTGATTCATGGGATTGACATGGATTAAGTTAAAAGTGGAAGTTATAAAGAGATTACCCCTTCTGACATTAGTCTGTATAGTCAGGAGTTTTCCTGGACATAATGGGTTTTATCGGTGTTTCATAAAATATTTCTCTAAAATTACTAAGCCTCTTTATTACTTATTATAAATATGTATTCCTTTTAAGTTTACTGATGAATATTTTAATGAAATTAACAAGTTGAAAAAAGGATCAAACTTTGTATCCTATCATGGTTGCACCTAACTGGAACCTTCCATTTAAGTTAATGTGCGATGCTAAAGATTACACAATAAGGGCTATTTTAGGCTACAAAAGGATTTTTTTAAAAAAAACTTCATGATATATATTATGCCAGCAGAGTTCTTAATGATGCGAAGATTAATTATGCTACAAATGAGAAAGAACTTCTAAATGTAGTTTTTTCTTTTGAGAAATTTAAACCTTATCTTGTTAGCTCTAATTTGATTGCTTACATAGAAAATTTATCTTTAGAATATCTATCATCTAAAAAGGATGATAAACTAAGACCAATTCACTATATTGTTCATTTTGAGGAATTTAACTTGGAAATCACAAACAAGAAAAGGTCACAAAACTTAGTGGCAAATCACTTGTTGAGATTAGAGCAAGTAGATCATACAGATGGGGAACTTACAGATGATCATTTTGTTAATGAGAGACTTTTGGTTGTTTAACATAATGAAACCCCTTATTTTGTGAATTTTGTGAACTTGCTCATCTTTGAAATTATCCTAGAAGATCTTTCATAACATTAGAGGAAGAAATTCCTTTCAAAAGTTAAATCTTACTATTAAGAAGATCCTTTGTTGTTCTAACAATGTGTCAATGGGTTTAGTGGGAGATGTGTACTTGAAGAGGAGATGGGATATATTTTACATCAATGTCATTCATGTCCTTATGGTGGACACTATAGTATTGACAAAATTGCTGCTAAAGTCTTGCAATGTGGGTTTTATTGGACTATATTATTAAAGGATGCTATGAGCTTTATAATTGTGTATGAACAATGTTAAAGGATAGGAAATATCGAAAAATGACTTGCGATGCCTCATAAATGGTTATAGAATTAGATCTTTTAATATATAGGGCATAGACTTTATGGAGCCATTTACCCTTCCTACAACAATAAGTGTACCTCAAGCTGTCATTAGTGATAATGGTGCTCACTTTTAAAATTCTTTATCCAAGGCCCTTTTGATGAAGAATAAGTGCAATTTCAAGACTTCCACATCTTATCATCCTCAAACAAGGGGCCAAATTAAAGTATCTTACTTAGAGTTTAAACAAATCTTAGAAAAAAGATCAACACGTCTAGGGGATTGGGCATTAAAACTTGATGATACTCTTTGGCTTATATGAAAACTTGTAAGACTCCCTTGGATGTCTTCTTATCGATTAGTGTTTGAAAAATCTTATCACCTTCTGATTGAGATCGAGTATAAGGCTTTATGGATGGTAAAGAAACTCAACCTTAACTTAAAGTTGGATGGTGGGAAGAGGCTTCTCTAAGTAAATGAGCTTAATGAGTTCTAGAGGGAATCCTTTGAAAATGCCCAAATTTACAAGAAGTAGTCAAAAGTATTTCGTGAGAAGAATATCCTTAGGAAGGAGTTTAAAGTGGGATAAAAAGGTTTACCTTTTAACTCTTGCTTTAAATTGTTTTTAGGAAAATTGAAGTCTCGAAGTTCTGGGCCATTTATAGTGACAAAATTGCAATCCTATGGTGCCATTAAAGTTGAAGTCAATGATAATAATATATTTATGGTCAATGGATAGAAGTTGTAGAACTACTTTAAGAATGATAGTGTGAAGCACATTCATACAATGTTTTTCAATGAATTGCTCCACTTAGTGGCCATATCTAGCTATAGATATTGAATAATGCTTACCAGGAGGTAACCTAATGATTTATGTATTGTAAGTTAAAAGTGGTTTAAATTCATAGATTCAAGTACGCTTTGATGTTCTTTCATTGTTGGATTGTGATATATATTGCCAGTTTGTACTTCTCATATTACAGCTACAATTTTTTTTATTATCAGGGTAGTACCAATTATCCTTATTTCTCTCATTTATCTCATTTTTAGTTTTTTGTTGTTCTTATTTGTCATGTATATTGGGGAAAATATCAATTCAAGCATGGGGAAAGGAATTACTTATTTATACATATTAATTTTGTTATAATTAGCTTAATAAGGAATAATTTAGGGAAAATTTTTAACTTTAAAAGAATATTAATCAAGATGACTCATAATAGGTTTGGTTGTTTTGTGATTTGATTATTTAGGAAAATAGTCATGAGCAATGATGATTAAGTTAATTTTAATTTGCTTTGTTACTTTTGATAATGGATATTTGATTTGTACTATGATACTATTTATATAATTTGGACATACAATTAAATTTGAAGTGATTTCTAGACTTGAAATGTTGTATAGAATATTATAATATCAATTTTACAGAAAGAAGTTTGTAAATTTATTTCGACACTACCAAATATTATCCAATATCTTTATCATAATTTTTATAAGAGTATCGAAATAAAGTTATTTAAAAGGATATAATAGCCAAAGATACTAGCTACCGTCAACTTGCTTATGTCCACGATTCTTTGTTTTTTAAAAATAGATTTTAATGACTTTAGTTGACATTTTTCACAAAAATAAAAGGGATTAACGAAAGAAAACAACGGATAAGTGTGGATAATAGCTATAACCTATAAGGATTATTTTCAAACAAAAAGAATGGATTTCAAGCTATATACAGATGATTTTAGGAGAGATTTAGGTAGAGGACAAATGACTCTATAACAGCAATGAATTTACAAGTATTTTTCTTACCAAAACTGGTAGTACTATAATTGTTTTGATACTATTTTGAATAATTGGGTTATATCATATAAATACAATTATAAATATTTGTATTTTTATGTTTATTTTATTATGATATTTATTTAATTGATACGTATGGCTGGATTTTTTATATTTTTTAAGATTATGTTATTTAAGATTAGAATGTGCAGTTGAAGCGTGAAGGCATAAAAAGATCATAAGTATGATTTTGTATAGCTGAATTCAGAAAATGTATAAATAAGGAAATAATTATGTATATTGAATTATTTTTATTAAATTATGCAAGTTTAGCATTAATTCAATGAATAAAGTTTGAGTGATGGAGCTTTAGTATTACGTGGTAGTCCACACGGATCCACTCAAGTCGTAATCTAGAAGCTAAAAAACCGCGTAGAAGGATATCCATCGTGAAGGGAATCAGAGTGCAGATCACTTGGCCCATTTAACCTTTTTCGCTGAATCGGGCATGCATATTTTTCAAGAATCCCCTCTGAGCATTTTGGATGTTCTTTTCCGAGACCTCATTGGCAACCTGGACAATCAAACCCTATATAGGAGTCTAAGCATTACGCGCTAGTCGTTTTATTTTTTCTTTTCCTTGTATAAAAAAAAAAAAAACCGCGTAAGAGTTGATGTACGACGACTTTCCTCCAAAGTTATTTCCAAGGCGCCAAACGAGACGTTGCTCTCTTAAGTGAACATGGTCGATGCAAAGACATTCAAAGCATCTGATGAGAAAGTTTACTTCGGAAGCCAAATACTTTGACTTCACTGTCACCATGAAAACGTACAACTACTTCAAGAATCTTTTCCTTCCACATCTATAAATAATTCCGTCTGCTATCTCTTTCAGTTCCAATTCCATATCTAATTAAATAGGAATTGTATCTTCATCACCTGTTTCAATATAATATAACACGCTGATCTTGTTTCTCTTATCTTGTGTTTTGTTGTCAAAATGGGCTGTTGCCATAAATCCTTCTTCATCGTTTCACTCATGTCCCTACTTTTCATACTATCGTTCTCGTTGGAGAAAATCCCTGTTCAAGCTGCTAGACTTGACCCTTCATCTCTCTCGTTCAAAGTACAGAGAAGGCAGATCCAGTGGGAACGCTCATACGCAACCAGAGGAGTTCGACCATCCATCTCAAGTAAAGCGCCTTCTTGTGTCAATTCTTGTGGATAACGATAACTTCATCCATACATTTGTAGTCTGCTCATACGGTGGATAGAAATACGACGACGCAGTTTTTCTCTTTTTTGTTTGTTTTTTAAGCTTATATAGGAGATAAGAATATATCATTTTTACATAATGATACATGTGTTGGGGAGAGTACAAAAAATGGGACAAGAAGGGATAACTATGACGAGAGTATTAAAGAAGTTGCAGTAAAAGAAGAGGACAGCTTTTTCACACAAGTTTTTTCATTGCAATATTGATACCAAAAAAAAATGACATGTCCATATATAGGCTTACAATTAACACGATGAAAGCTAAAAATAAGCTATTAAATGAAAAAATGGGAAGTAGAAAAGTGGAGACTTACTATAACTAATACAAAAGAAGTGGGAAATATGATTTAAAGGATGAGAACAAATGTGTCCACTTACATTGTATCCTACTAATTTTGAAGCACTATTCAACGCTTTCCTTTAGGCAAAAGGGTCACTTTTAACCCTAAGTTTTTCACCAATCGGCAAATTTGATCTAAATATTCTAAAGTGAACAATTCTAATCTTAACACTTAGAAAACGTTAAAGTTTAACCTCACCCTAACAGCAAATTCAAACCATTCTATTGGCACTTAACAAATATTATTTTATTTAAAGAAATAGGACCCTTTGCCACGTCAGCAATGATGTAGCAAGTAGGACCCATATTATAATTAAATTAAAGAAAATTTTATTTTAATATTAACTATGGAACCTAACATTTATATTAAATGTGAAATAAACCTTAACTAGAGAGATTAGATTATTGATTATTTTCTTAACCCTAACAAAATTTAATCATGTCATTAGTTGAACAAAACCATTATTATTAACTTAACAAAGATTAGTTAACACAAATTTAATAATTAATGAAACACATGAATACGACAGTGCTTTGGAACCGTCTCATCGTTTCTTTAACAAGCTTATGATAATTAGCCATCGTTCTCTATCGTTATTGGTCACTGACGGTGAAATTGGTCAACGGAAGCACCATTCGCAAAACGTAATGGTCAGCAATCCTTAGGAGAAGTTGTGAGCATCGAAGTGTGTTGAGTTAACCGAGGTATGTTAGATTTGATTATTGTTGCCGTTAGGTATTTTTGTGTGTTTAGGATGCTTCCTTCTTGTGAGCTGCACATGCGGTCATTGTTAGTATGTGTTAGATAATGGTTGTTACTGTTAGTTTATTGTTGGGTGTGGTCCCGAATGTTTGTTTGACTGCTTTTTGGTCCCTATTGTGGGCTCGTAATGTTTGTTGTTGTGTTTTGGATGTTTTGTGGTCAGCACAAGCTCCTTCTCCTAGACAAGGATCCAAAACAATTAATTAACTAACTTTTGTAACTAACAATCTATAACTTATGGAGAAAGAGCACTAAACATATATGCTACACCTGATACTAACTAGGAAACTGAAACTATAAGAAGGAGGCATATCATAAAACTCTAAAAAAAATTATTGCCTTTTTTCTTAGGTAAAACCAAGTAGGAGGACCAATAAACATTCAAGTTGTTCTAAATAGAGATAATAAGTTGTACCTTAATAGTAAATGAAACACAATTATCACTCTAATGCTCATATCTCTTATACATCATACATTATAAGAGATCTTCTTAATAGTAGAAGTTTTAATAAGTCTAAAGAGATAAATTTTCAGTACATATTGAAACCATAAGGTGGCTTTTATCTTTGTTGATAGTCAAACTTGAGAGTTTGTAAAAGGAGTTAAAAGAGTTGATCAAACAAGAAACTAAGTTAGGGTCAATTCCATAATAATCATGTCATCAACAAAGGAAAGACTAAAAATTCCCAATTGTTAAACATGCTATAAAACATAAAGTTGTTCCCTTTCCTTATATTATGATTAATTAGCCTTGTAAGAACTTCAATGCAAAAATTGCAAGAAAAGGAAAGAGATCACCTTATATGATTCCTTTAGCTTTTTTTTAATAAGTTGTATAACCTCACTATTAATGAGATTTCTACCAGTAGGAGTAGTGATGCATTGCTCAATTTAATAAATGAATAGAGGGATCTAAAATCATATAGATATTGCAACATGAATTGCCAATCAAATAAGTAACATGTTTTGTGGAAATCAATCCTCATAGAATAGTTTCTGATAGAATTATTTTTATGATAATCCTTGAAAAACGCTTAGAATTGCCAATCAAATAAGTTACATGCTTTATAGTTCCCTCATGTTAAGATTCCCTTTAACTTTTAAAGCAAATATAGTACTATTGAAATCTACAATGATTAACTACGATGCATCAATGGAGTTATGAACTATTTATGATAATGAACATGCTATTTTTTTAATCAATGCATTGCTTTTATTCATTTAAACTTATGTGTATGCTTATGTTTATAGGTTTTAATGGCTCAATATGGAAGTATAAGGCCTTTTTTATGGTGGAGATTTTTTATTGGAGCCTGAATTTACATATGGTGGTGGGGATATTGCTACATTTAACAAAGTTGATGTTGACTTTGTTAGTAATAGACAAATAAATGAGATGAAAATGGAGTTAGGGTATGATAAAATTGATAAGGCATATTATAGAGAACCTAGTTTAGACTTTAAAGACTCATTGAAAGTGATTGACTCAAGTGAAAGTTATATTAGGCTAGCAAACCTAATGCAAATACATGGGATTGTTGATATATATGGAAGTCATCATATAGACACACCTATTAATGCTATTGATGATGGTGATGAGAATATGGAAGGGTAGGGTGAAAAACGGATGAAAATGTCGAGGAAGAAGGTGCACAAATAGAAGAGAATTTGGAGGAGAAGGTGCATAAATGGATGAGCATGTGGAGGGAGAAGATGTGCAAATTGTTAGCTCAAGGATTATGATTAACTATTTTGATGATAACTCTATAACATTTGGTGCTACTAATCTATCCTTCAATGAAGAATTCTTAGCATTAATGCAGGGGAAGTTTGAAATGAGCATATTGGGAGAATTATCCTTCTTTCTGGGATTGCAAATCAGACAAATAGAAAAAGGAATCTTCATTAGCCAAGACAAATACACAAAGGTACACATCACAAAATATCATTTTGAGAATGTCAAACCGATGGGTACTCCAATGTACACTGGAACTAAACTTGATAAAGACTAAGAAGGCAAAGCTACGGATGAGACAAAGTATAGAGAAATGATTGGATCAATACTATATCTTACAAGCTCAAGACCAAACTGTAACATCCCGTTATCCTATGTTAAGGGTCAGAACCCTAGAATACTATACATGAGAGTTTATTGAGAAGTTAGAAAGTGCATTTCATGTTATCACACTTTTGCACAATTATAAGTGTTTGTTAATGCACATGTATATATATGAAATATGCACAATGCATGTTTATGACAATCCCAGGTATTTTTCCATTATTCTCATCACAAAATCAATCCAATATCAAAACTCACTTAAGTATCATTTGTATGTAGGGTTTATACCTCAAATAAACACTTTGAATCTAATTTCATAATCCAATGAATAATTTCAAATTTTTCCAAAACCTGACTTTCGGTTCTACTGTTCTTGATTATTTAGACAATGCCAATGAAGTAATTTGGCAATACTTTCTTCTAGAAAATTGTTCTCCTAACTCTTAAGTTTCTAATGATACCAAGATTATTCAATTAGGTTCAATAGTCTGAAAGTCATACCCCAAACATTTTTTAATTGTTCTTATATTAGAATAGTGCCCTATACTCAACTTCCATCTAGAAATTGAAATTCCTAGAGACTGAATTAAATTTGATTTCTTTATACATTTTGTAGACTTATGTCTCTAGTTTACTTCAAATCAAAAATCATCACATTTGGATAACTACAGATCAAGATATTGTCAAAATACCAAAGAATGTTTAAGTTTTGCAAGAAAGTTGGCCTCGACGAACTTTTCCCGAAAGGAAATCTTGCAAGTTGACCGCAGTGAACCAAGGAGTTGGTCGCGGCCAACTTTCACAGAAGCACAATCAAGACTCATCTTCCAATTTTCCATATTCTAACTCTTTACTTAGTACATTCACTACCTTATTCTAATTCAATTTCTCCTCATTGTCCCATCATTCTAATTCCATTTCAACTCAATATCATCCATAAACAAATTATAGTCTATGATTGATCATGAACACTAATAACAGAACATACACATATATACACATTCATCACCAACTTACTACACATTCAACTTCATTTTCACTTTCATTTTACTTCTAACTATCATCAAATCATGTTTTATTGATCAAATCAAGAAGAGTGATGCTTATACTTACTTGTTTAGCTTCAATGTCTTCAAACTCTTCAAGATCTCTCTTAACCCTAGCTTTCTTCTTTCACACATGCATCATCATTCAAGGGTGGTAGGGTTAGGTCTTTAGTAAGAAATGAAGAAAATAGCATGACTAGTGATGGAAGAAAGTAAGGTTCAACTTTGAGGTTGGAGAAAAAATTGTCGTAGATGGAGAGAAGAATGAAGAACATGAAGAAGATGAAGATAAGAGAAACTAACAAAATTGGCAAGTGAAAGACCAAATTCTTTCACTTAGTGAATTTCGTGGCTTAAAACACGTGGTGTGGCAAGTGACACCAAGGTCTCTTTTTGGTCTTTTATTAACTAGTCCATTTGTTTCCAATCTCTACTCCAATTGTCTCCCAATTTTCAATGAAATGTGTCATTAAATCCTAAATCATTTATAAAAATTTCCATGGTCATTTGACTTTTATTTCTACTACTATTCATCAATTGTTCTGCCACTTGGCATTTTTCTTAATCCAAAAATACTCTTAATTTCAGAAAATTCTCAAATTTTTACCAAAAATTCTGAGTCGATAAATATACTCTCCAAATCACTTTTTAACACATATAATTCACATTTCCAAATATAATCACATTTATATATCAATTATACCTGAAAAATGTCAATGAATGCATGTAAAATCATCTTAGTATGCAAAAATCAATATTCACATGTGTTTTTGCTAACATTATACATGAGCATGAAATGAATTTTTCTAAACTCTCATTGCTATTTTTCAATTATAGAAATCTAAGGTTCTACCCCTTTAGTATGGGAACGAGATGTTAAATTATATTGAGAATTGTGATTTTTATGTGTTGAAAATTGATTTGGAAGAGTATACTTACTGATTTAGAATTTTTGGTGAAATTTAGGAAATTTTCAAAAAAATCGAATATTTCTGAACTAGAAAAAATGCCAAGTGACAAGTCAATTGGTGAATGGTAGTAGAAATAAGATTCAAATGACAGTGAAAAAATTTATAGATGACTTTGGGATTTATTAACAAAAGTCATTCAAAATTAGGAGACAAGTGAAGTAAAAATTGGAGTTGATTGGACTAGTTTAATATCATAACCTAGTTTAAACTCATAGAAATTGGACATATGTCTAGTTTTATTATATGATTATTACTAGAAAGACCAAATTAATTATTTTGATCTTGCTTTCTTCTTCTTCTTCTTCGTGACTTTCTTCATCTTCTGTAAGCTTCTTACTTCCAGAAATTTTCTCACCCTCACAATGCAAGCTTTGCTCTCACTTTCCATCTGCTATTCTCCTTTTGTTATCTTCTTCACTGTCACTGAAATACCTAGCCCTACAACCTTTGACTGTTGATGATCTTGTGATATTAGAAAGCTAGGGTTCACGTGATTTTTAAGAGTTTGGAGTTTTAAACAAGTAAGTATCGTATAGTTCCTCGTGATATGTAGAATGAAACATGCATCACGTTAGTTATCAGTTAAGTGTTTATAAAATGAGAATGTATATGTGCTGAAACGTGGATGAGAATTTAGGGTGTACCACATGTCTTGCTTTTTCTTATTTGATGATCAATATTTCATAAGATGTTGTTGAAATGATTTTTGAGATAGAGAGATCATTGAAAATGTGTATGAAAAGAGTGCAGAAAATTCATAGAAAGATGATATACGTATGCTCTTTTTTCATTGTATTTGCGTGAATCTCTTTGGGTGTTTTAGAAATGAACTAAAATAAGTCTAGAGTTAAGAAAAAAGGAGTAAGGTGATGTCGTGATATGGGAAGAATTAAAACGAGAAGTTAGAGATGAGATGAAGGTGTTGAAGAAAATGAAGAAATGTAGAAGATGAAAAAAATGCAGAAAATATGAGGAATGCGTGTTTGATATGTTCGATTTTTTATATTTGTGATTAATCATAGATTTTGGTTTGTTTGTGTTGAGTTGAACTGAAATGGAAGTAGGAATGAAGAGGAATTAATAGAGCATAAGTTAGAAATGTTGAATTTAGTAAAAGAGATGAAGAAAAGATGAAAATCTGCAGTTTCGTATAAATCTACAGAACATCGTCTAAGCACAATCGTGACAGAGAAAGAACCTCAGAAAAGAACCTTAGAGGATCAGTGAGGAGATATCCAGAAAAGCACGATTGTGCACAAGCACAATCATGACAATGAACAATCAACTGGAATTGAACGTTCATGCGTAAGCACAATCGTGACAGTGAGAGTGTAGAGATATATAACAGTTTTGAACATCCTTCGCTCATTTGGCTATAACTTCTTCTATTGACCTTTGAATGACTTGCAATTTGAAACGCAAACTCCTTACACATTGTTTTTCTTCTCCACCAAAATTTATGGCCATCTGAATTCGTTATGAAAGGATTGGTTGATGAGTTTAGGATGAAAATGATGAAGTGAGCTGGAATTTCTTAAATGGAATGTTTTTACTAAACGTGCATCTGTATTTTGGCCATATCTTGATATATACATATCCAAATGAGATGCTTTTTTATTTAGATTAAACTAGAGACAAATGGTTACAAATTTTATGATGGGATCAAATTTTAATTATGTCTCTAAGAGTTTCAAATTTTGGCTTGAAGTTGAGTACAGAGTATTGTTGCAGTTTGAGTACAGTCTGAAATAATTTGTGTATAACTTCTAGAATATGGAACCAAATTGTGAGAACTTGGTGTCATTAGAAACTTAAGATTTATCATAACATTTTTTTAGAAGAAGGTGATGCCTAAATACTTCATTTTTCCTTGTTTTAATGACTATGCAAAATGGACTTGAAAATCTGTTTTTAGAAAGAAAAAAAAAGCCAAAATGATCGATTGAGTTATGAACTTAGACTTAATTTGTTTTATTGAGGTGTAAACCTAAGTTCAAATTAGACTTATGTAAGTTTTGATATTTAAATGATCATGTGATGAGAATAATGGAAATATACCCAGAATTATCATTGAGCATGTATTGTACATAATCTATATATACGTAAATGAGTACTTATATAAATTTGCGATATGTGTAAATGTATGTTGCATGATTTAGAAAAGCATATTGAGAGACAAAATTCAAAAGTTGCCGGGACTTTGAAACAATAGCCTTCTGGAGTAACCTATGAGTAACCTAGATGGTCTCTCTTAATTAATTGTTTGTTTTAAATTTTGTATTGAATTATGTTCTGAAATTGATTATGTTGATTCCAGATATTGAATGTCCAAGGCATTTGATGCATGAATGACATATTGGAAGTGTTCCTTGTATATGAATTTGATGAAATAAATGATTCTCAACGTATATGTTGAATGTCGGACCAAAGTCTGAAAATAAATGTGAATGTGAATGTGATGCATTTCATTATATGAATGCATGAAAGATAAAGGAAGTTGTAACTGGAGTCGCTAGTAAAAAGAGCTTAAAGCTCAAAATGTGATAAGAGCCTCTAGCTCAGTTGCTATTGTACCCGATATCCACTAAGGGATATGGAACATTATCTGATACAAGCTTGGTATCCACAAGGAATATGGGCTAGTAAATAGGCACTCGATCACAACAAAGTAATAAATGAAAGTGAGTCTCATATGCATTGCATTTATAATGGTTATGCATGTTTTAAATGATCAAAATGATCGGTTTGACTGCTCTGAATGTGATATGTGATGCTACATGATAAATGAAATTATGTGAATTATGTGTTGATGTGTTGTATGAATTGAGTGAACCATCGAAGATGGTTACCCCACTGAGTTTGCAAAACTTACCAAAATTGTAACGTTAACATTTCAGGACAGAGAGAGGACATGAGTGATAGAGAGACTCTATAAGAAGCATAGTTCTTATACTTTTGGATAGAAGAAATGGCTCAAAGGTCAATCAAATGAGACTGAAGGATCTAGTTAGAAATCTTTGTATAATTCCTTATCTATGTAGTGTGTTCTGTAATTAGTCTTGATAATGTACGTATTTAGATGATTTTGTAAAGTTACAATGTACATATTCGATTTTTATGAAATGAAATGAGAAATTTGGTTTTTAAATATTGTGACATTTACGCATTAAATGATGATGCCATAATTAAATGAGCATCATGATTGCTCTAGTATGTCACCCTTATGGGGTACGCATTCTGATATCACTCAGGATCTCGGGTACATGTCTTGCAAGAGTGGGGTGCTACACAAACATTATGATTAGCGTGTGTCTTTGTGCACACTTTCAATTAAATTGAAAAGAAAACCATCTTTAAGCAGTCAAAAGAAACTTTCGATATCTCCACGAAACTATAGATTTTGGACTATGGTATCTAAAAACGGATTCATTTGACATAATGTGCTATTGTGATGCAAATTATGCAGGTCATAAAGTCGATCAAAAAGGCACAAGTTTTCATTGTCAATTTCTTGGAGGATGTCTAGTATCTCGGTCCTATAAGAAGCAAAAATGTACAACGCTTTCGACGACTGAAGTGGAATACATAGCAACTGTCAGCTACTGTGATCAAATCTTATAGATGAAGTATCAACTATAGGATTTTTTTTCTAAAAGTTTCTCATATTCCTATATTATGTGATAATACGAGTGCTATAAATCTTTCTAAAAACCTTGTGCATCATTCTAGAACTAAGCATATAGAAATCAAACATCATTTTCTTAGAGATTATGTTTTAGAAGGAACTATTGATCTTTTGCATATTAATACTGAGAATCAAGTAATTGACATTCACACCAAGCCACTCTCTGAAGATAGATTTTGCATGTTAAGAAAAGAGCTTGGTATGTGCAAACTCTCTGATATTATTTTTGCATGAAAACTCTTTGCTACTTGTCTTTGCATTTCGTTTAGCAGGCTCTTTCTATTCTGATTCCTTAGAAACTCTCTCTTGGTTTGGTAGGCCCCTGAGAGTTTAGAAAGCCCCTTCGTTTTAAGAAGGCTCCTTTCGGTTTAATAGAGCAAGATTACACATGTACTAAAAGGTCATTTCCTTTGTTTTGTCGTTTCAACATTTAAAGGCGCGTGAGAAGTTCTGACAAGCGATTGTACGAATCTGTCAAAAGATACGCAAACAATCACACTTCCTGTATTAGTGTACAATCGTTCATCTTCACACGAGATCAACGCTGAAGAAATGCCTAATATATCATAAACAGACTTCTCTCCTCTACTCACCCTCATTATTATTCGAAGTGTCGATTTTGACTCTTTGCATTCCAACTCTTTGTTTTCATCTCAAATCTTCTAATCCTCATCCATCGCTCTTACTATGGCACGAACCAGATCAAAAAGAAAAAAGATATCTCCAAATTGTATTGATAATCATGGTAAAGCTCATGTTACTGAACCTATCTCCTCTAAGCCCCAAGTATCAGAAGTGCATTGGGTTATAAGTGATGATGATTCAGATGAAGAACATTCTTGGTTGATTAGACAACCATGAAACAGGGGAAATCTTGCAAAGTAAGCTGAGAAAAATTTTTAACAAAAGGAAAACCCTGATGGCGAAAAAAAAGAGGAAGAAGAATCTAGAAAAAAGAAAGAAATAAAGAAGGGAAATGCGCATGTGACTGAAGAAACTATTGATAGAAGTAAGTTGTTTTATGAAGAGATGATTCCTAAAGAAAAAAGGGCAAAGGAGATAAAATTAGCAGCATAAAAAGGAAAGACATCAGTACCATAAAAAATGTTCCATGATGTTTGATGACAGAGGTATACCTATCTCTCCTTACTTTGTTACTATTGGTTGGGAAAATTTTCTGAAATTAAATGAGATAGTAGGTGATGAGCTAGTCAGGATATTTTACACACTCATGAAAAAGGAAGAAATTAATGGAAAACTAGCCACTGTCTCATGGGTGCATGAATGTGAAATTTTAATTTATGGGAAATATTAGGAGATATACTGGAAGTAGCTCCTATGGGGAGAACTAATTTTCCCTGTCATAAGTGGGATGTTGATGATCTGGAGTTAGTCGAAGTTGTCAAATCCATTTGCTTTCATGCTGAAAACATCCAAGATGGGAGACCCTGGAGTAGACTTAATACCACGATGTCTGGCATCGCTTTTAGCTACTTCAATTTTTCCCAGGAGTAGCTAAGTTGAAACTGGACACTTATATGGTGTATAATTTGCTAAAAGGAAATATAATGAATCTTTCTGCCATGATCTTGAGATTCATGGTGGATAAGGGGAATCATAAGAATACAATCGATTACCTACCTTATAGAATGTTGCTCACCAAGATTTTCAACCATTATAAAGTTCCTTTTGCAAATCTGAATTGATATGCACCAGCAAAGTTTCACCCTTCCATTCCCTATCAATTTGGATA
>JANZLH020000011.1:755176-771754 GCA_026770325.2 Erythroxylum fimbriatum | reverse complement strand
TCATGGATCACTCTTCAGCATACCCAATGATTCCTAAGAGTGCATCTATGGAGATCAATCATAGAGACATAATGAAGCACAAAGAAGATGAACAAAGCCTGGAAATTCTCATTAAAACATTCAATCATCCATATCACACAAAACTTCCTTCGAATAAGCTACATCCCTCACCCTAGGTGAGGTTTAGTTCCTGAACATTGTAACAAACATCATAAACATAAAGAAGTTCAACATCCTAAGAAGAGTAGAGATGAAAAGTAATAGAACAGAATGATTGCCGCCCCAATCTCTTGGTTGGATCTCGAAAATTCTCTATCTTCCTCTTAGTCTATGTTTCCAGAAGTCCTTGATCTCGATTACTGTGTCCAGCCTCCTCTATTAGGTCTAATCATTAGGATTATATAATCCCCCTCCAGAAACCCTAATTCTTTGAAGTAAAAATGTGTCCCCGCCTATGTCCGTTAAACGGACATGTGTGTCCATTTGAATGCTTCTGAACCGAAAACCAATCTCTTTGAATGCTATGCCTAGTCAAAATGGGGTCAAGGGAGGCTTGGGTATATTATTCTCCCAAGGATTCGCTATGATTGAAAGGAGTCTAAAATCAGTTCTGTAAATGGTATTACCGTCCAGTACTAAACACCAACCTGCCTCTTAAATGACAATTTTGTTCACATAAGATGTTGCCTGTGCATATTGCAAACAAATATATAAGAGAAACTTGAGACTTATTTCATGCACATCATGATCTGTAGAAGTTGCATTTGAATGCTTCACTGGAGATATCAGTTCTCTTGTGATCATCACTGAATAAGCGACCTTTTCTTTAATGCAATTTAGTTCCATTGGGCTATGAAAAAGATGACAAATTTTACATCAGAGAAGTAATTAACGGCTCCTGTTCTTATGCAGAAATCAGTTCCAAATATTGTTTGCCGGAACACTGCTGAGTACGGTTATACAATATTGGGCAGTTGGCAGCCAGCAGCCAAACCACAAAGAATGTCCCAACGAGATGGAAAGAAAGGAGCTCGAAGCCATCTTAGCCATAAAGGAATTGGACCTCTGATAGTTGAATGTCACAGAAAAACTAGATCAAATCAATGTGCTAATCATGACTACTCTAAAGCACTACCTCTACTTGCTTATGGCGGAAGACAATATACATCAACATTACATGGCAACGAAACGCCAAGGTAATTATCTACTAAAGATTATCACACACAACGCTCAAATAATCAGACACTAGACTATGGTTTATCCAATGACATCTACGTCACTATCATTCCAGCTCTGACCTGCAGTTCGGACTATTTATTTCCAGCATCTACAAAAGGGATAAGTCTGCATGCTTTCAGGAAACTAGACACCTGATATCTCTCCCGCAAAAATTGAAATCAGGAACAAACATCACCAAGGGACAAACTACAGCATACATACTTAACGGACTCATAACAGCTTCCTTGTTGGGTAACGTCTCTTCCATATCAGTATCCATATCCTGCTTTATTCAAAATGCAAAGATGAAATGAATCATTTTTTCAGAAGATTCAGCACGGTTGTTAACTAAAACAAAATTTGTTGAGAACAAACGAAATTTTTGTAAATATCATTTTAACAGGACATTTCAATGGCCACAATAAATGTAAAATGATATAATTTGCACTTGCATTTCAATGTATGAAGCATCTTAAATGGAATCTTATCAACAAAACGGGTTTGAATCATACCATGCATGCATTTAATGAAAAAATCCAGCTCCGGGAAGCACATTGCTCCTTCAACCAAGGGAGATGGCTGCTGATACACATAGAATGAAAAGTGATGTCGATCAGGATCATTCCGTGGCTTTACGGTATCAACTACTCTCAGACATCCTTCTCTATCATAGCATGAGAGTGCATTTACACCAGCCACTGTCAATCCTCTATCCCAAGCAGAGTTCAGAACCTGTACGGAGCAACAATAATCTACTGACTTTTGAAGTCATCTATTTGACAATAGTCAATTAGCACGGGAAATTCTCTAAAAATTTAAGGAAAAAATTATGCCCTTCACAAAAACAGAAATTAAAACATTTAAGTCCCAGCACTGCCCAAAAGAAGCTTCCAATCAGAAAGGGTTTTCAAGCTAGGGAATCAAGAACAAAGTTGAGGAAATCAAAAGAGCCATCACCTGCCAACTTAAACCTTCTGGATCAGAAAGTTCATCGCCATTTGGATGACCTGAAACTTGCAGTCCTGAGCATACAAATTTCACTGTCACCAAGTGTTGTCTCAGGGCCTTGAAAACTGGAGAGTATCCATCCTGGTTTGTAGGATTATAGTAACCAGCCGTCAACTCTGCAGCATGGCTTGAAGTTTTGTACCACCAATAAACAGCAGGAATCTGCAGATTACATAAATTCCATTTCAGCAACCTGCACAGAAGTACTTTGCTGTCCTCTGTTTGAGCTTCATGACCCCAACAATGTACACATTTGTATTGACTGAGCAAAAAACAAAATAATTTATAAATATACGTGTATAATATCACATGCATACAATTCTAATGGGGACATTCCACTCCTTTTAGTCACCATTATAAGAGAGGCATTTAGTATATGTCTTGAGGAGGGTATATAAACTTTTCTTCTTTCTCTTTCCACTTTGATCTTTTACTGATTCAACCTGTGCAGCTCTTTGATTATCTCTTTCCAACAACACTCAGGAAGTAGTTTACATAAAGACCACAATATAACTTCTCTGAAGAAACAGCAAGTGGTGACTCATACTGAGGACCAAGGGTCGCTGATTATTTCAAGGCGAAAAATGTAGTAGGCAATATTACCTTAAGCTTCAACAAAAACTTTGGGTCAGATTTGGGAGGAAAGAATTATAGGATTTAGATTATCAGTAAATGGTCAACTCAAAGACACAGGTTCTGACAACATCATTCAAACTAAAAGCTTAGACTGGATTATATATGACCTTAACATGCCTTTTCGGGAAAAAAATCCACCGCTGTGAATGGATAGCAAAATCACAGCTCCAAACTATGTGAATTCTATGTGTGTGTACTGGGAACTAAATACTTTAACACGTTTGAACAAGCAACATTTCAGTCATAGAGATGTAATATCATGTCAAAAACCAGCAAACACATAACTTTAAGTTCGTGGGTGAGGTCGGGACTGGATTCTCTATATTATAACACATATCTGTACCATTAACTTCTCGAGCTGACTTTGTTCTTTACTTAAGAAGCCTAAAACTTATCTATAATGTCACATTCTCTTTATGGATGTGTCATATGCATGCGTGAAACACAGGAAAGTCAAATAACAATAGTAGAATAACAACACTGCAAGTGGCTCTAACTACATACTAAGAGTGGTAGCATCACAAAGGAAAAAATGCATTGGTAACATTACTAGCAGTTTGAAAATGGATCCTCCTTGACTTTGGATTAGTAATCAAGAGATTACTAGAAGGATTTAATTTTCAGCCACTAGCATAATATAGCTGCAATTCATGGTGAATCCAGCTTAACGAATCATAATTACAACATTTAAGGACACCTTGCATACCTTAACCACAATCTCTGTCCCGTCAAAAGCAAGGTTTGCAAGAGATAAAACATTATCAGCATGGTCAATCAGTGACTGAGCATACCATTGGAGGAAAAAATGGCCATAGTAGCTGTCATAATCGCCCCGCTCACAGAAGAAACCAGTTTCATGAGGTTTAGAATTATACTGGCCAGCATTATCAGGACACTTAGCCCAAAATGGATGCCCACGCAATTTAGCTGCCTTCCGTAGATTTTCTTGCAAATATTTGTCATAACACTGCAGATAAGTGATCAGTTTCAGGTCAAGAACAATTAAGATGAAACAGCCCCAGTTTTACAATTACTAGCTGTCTCTATCCCTCTCTCCTGCTCTAAACAATATTAGCACAGACTTTCTCCATTTATGATATATAACAGGGTAGGGGAGATGCTCACACCATAAAACAAATTTAAAAGATACCTGAAACTCACCGATACCAGGATACCTCCAACCTATCCTTTCCGAAAAAGATGGGTACTTCAGCTCCCCAGATGGTCCAAGTCCAATTTCGATGGCAGAGATCACGCCCTCCGTAAACAAGTCATCAAACTCAGTCCGAAAACTTCTCATGAAGTCAAAATAAACCTGTGCACAATGAAAAACATTATTAGTGACCAAACATAGAGGCACAATTTTTCTCCACCAAAGAAAGGTTGTCTCACTGGCTAAAACATCACAACAAGACAAAACAGTATTTCCGGCCACTCGATTGCATTACTCGCTTTACATATTTGTAATGCCTACCAACCTTATAAAACTTGGCAAGACAAAATGAATGCAGTAAAGCCTAGTGAACAATAATATCTTTTTGTAGGGTCAATGCCCAAGTAACAAAAACCAATTATGCAAACAAACACTAGGGTAGACTAAGTAGTAACCAGTCAGAATAACATTTGCATGGCATTCAACTTTGTGCATCAACAATAGATTATATTTACACACTTGCAAGCAAAAACACATATCACATATATATATATATATATGGACCAATATATTATCCTTAGAGAGAAAGAGATAGAGATAGAGTACGAGAAGGTATATAGCAGGGACTATGCAATTCATTAGGCATCAGTTTAACAGAAAGAGAGAAGCTGCTTAAATAATACTCCCTCCTATTCAAAATAAAAGTCGTTTTAGAGAGATTTTAATTATTCAAAATAATTGTCGTTTGTGACTTTTCATGCATGTTTATGATTTTACTTCCAAAATTACCTTTTAATTTCTCTCACATCTTAATTACACAGATTACACATATTATATTTTCAAGGCACTTCAACATACAATTAATAAGGGTATATCAAACATTTCATTAACTTTCTTAATAAATATGCACTCCTCTAAAACGACTTTTATTTTGAATAGGAGGGAGTATATAATTTTTAACCACATATAAAGTACCTCGATACCAGTTCTTCCCTTTAGAACTCGCTCTTTGTCAATGCCCCAAGATAGACATTCGGTATTCCTTCTTCCTTCACGATCTCTAAAGAATATGTCCTCATTTTCTTTCCCAATCTCTAAAATCCAATGGGGGAGGGAGATTAAAACATCACCAGAGTCATTTCCTCCACATTCATGAAATGCCATAACAACCTTCATAATTTAAGGAGATTTCATAAGTATCAGGTTGGGATAAAACAGAAAGTGTAGAAAAGCATCTGAATAAATACACATAAGTCAATAAATTATATGAAAATACCTGCAACTTCAGCTTGAATTCTCGGACAATGTTGAACAATTCCCTATAGCCAGACCATACATATTTCTGAGGGCTCCAAGCTTCAACAATTCCCCACCAACAATCTACAACAACACCATCGATGTTTAAAGACTGGATATAACTTAATTCTTCTCTCAGACATTGTGGATCAACCAACTGGCAGAACTTGTTGATGAAACCAGTCTGCCACAGAAATCAATAACCTTTTACAAACTCGTAACAAAAATAAAGGAGAAAAAAGTTCAATAAAAAAGAAACTGCTATGAAAACGTTAAAAATCCAAGTTCGCGTGAACCAAATAGTCAATCCTACCACTGACATAGTCCCGACTCCAAAGATATTTAAAAGGAAACAAATCAAGTCCTTTCCAGTCAAGTCCATTAGGAATTTGAACATGTGAATTTAGCAATTCATGGTATAATTCAAACTATAATAGGGATGATAAAAGGGAGAAATTTTGATTTAAGCAAGTGAAAATTTTCCGAAAAGGAAACATGACTATACTTAAGAAGACAATGCATTTTCGCATATATAAAATAAAAAGTAAAGGGAATCGAGTGGAACTTACCGCAAGCATTACATAAACAGGAACAAAAGGAGTGCCAGCGAAATCAGTCTCATCCTCACCAGAACGCACATCCTGTATAAGCTGCACACCAAATTGTCCACACAACTCAATCAATCAAGTGTAAATGCAATCACCATCATATCAAACAAGAATAGAAAACCTAGAAGTAAAAAAATACAAACAAACAAAGATTCGTACCTGATCAGTATCAATGCAATCAACAGAATGAATAGGGCTTGAAGTTGGGTACTTTTGCCCTCTCCCATCTCTTTCACTCATAACAACCGAATCAAGGGACGCCGGCGACATGCTCTCGTCCAATCGGTGAACAGCCGATGGCTGAGGCTGACAGTCCAATGCACCACCACCAGATTTCATGGAGCAACTCTTCAAAGAACTCGTGGAAACCGGACTTTCGAGTGATGATCTCACAGCATCACCACCGTATGACGATGATGATGGCTTCACACAACAACACAATCAATCGAATCAAAATATTTCACTTTCATTTGCTATAGAATCACAATAAAAGAAGAAAAATTGGCAAGTAACCATCTGGGTAGGAGGCGACTGGCGGTAAGTGGTGCCGTCGGGCTCAACTGTCCAACCGGCCTGGCGAGCCAAGGCGGCGAGCACGTCGTTCATGTCGGCGCGAGCGGGTAGTGGGAAATTGCCGTACTGGCGGAGTCCTGCGAGCATGCGGCTAGTGATGGCGCGGCGGTGGCGTTCGCGAAGCTTGGTCCTCTCTTTCTCTTTCTCCCTCTCTCTTTTGCCTTTCCCCGGCGCATCAGTGGCGTTGGTGGTGGTGGCTGTAGCAGTGGCGGTGGCGGTGGCGGCGAAGCCCCGGGGCCGGCGCTGTTGGTTAGGGAATTGCGTTTGGGAGTTGTCGTTTTGGGATGTGTTCATCGTTTTACAAATACATGAACTCGTTATGATTTCCTTTGAAATAGTCTTCTTCGTCTTCTACAAATGGGCTCTTTATTATGGGCTGAAGTGTAATTTTACACTCGACTGCTGCTCCTAACAAGCAATCATACTGATACTGTTGTGTATACACAGATTATAGAACGGAAGACCGACCTTTTTGGCCGGAGAAAAGATGGTGAAGGCACTCAAAGACCTTTTCTTTATTTATATTTTCTAAAATATGACTTATTGTGATCAGGCATGGTTGATAGGTTGGTAAATAATGAATGTTGTCTATTACAATATGTCGGTTCAATGTGGAAAGTGAACAGCTACAGCACTGCCACCTTTACCTTTCTGTCTCAATATATATTACATTCCATGTGTGTCCAAGTCGAATGCATAATTATTATTGAAAGAATTGCTGCAACTAGTAGTTCAATCCATTTCTACCACAAAGAAGAAAACAGCTATGTCCATGGCTGCACTTAAATATTTTTTCCTGTTCTGGGCATAAAAGAGGCAGTTTGGCAAGTTGGCAACAAGCTGATGCCCTTATCTTTCTCCCATTCTGCAAATATCCCCTCGGCAAAGTGGACAAACTCTGCTAAACAAAAACAAAATCAACTCAAACAATACAGAAAATACGACACTAATGGCAGACTTCGAACATGCAGAGTGCTTGAAAGCAAAACTTATACAAGAAAACAAAACTTATTTGAAAGATGTAGTACATTTCATTTTTCAAACTAATTATAAAACTTTAGATATGACATCAATCAAGAACATGACTGCTAAGTAGAACTAGCAGAAAATTTTCAATCTCTCCTCCACTCACAAGTATACTATATGTCAGTCAATTCTGTTCAACTTTTTTGTTTCTGGGATTTTGTCCGTACCAATATCAACAACTATAATATGTTAAGGATGCACTACTCGTGGATAAACTTATCTAAATTTCCCTAAACACTCTTCTTTCCGATATATACAAAGCCTACATGCACTGAAAGGATAAGACAAGTGCAATGATGTGTAGATGCCGAAGAAACATTACAAATTATGTTGCCAGTAGCACATGCAGTGCAGGATGTCAAAAGGGCGCAAGATGCAATATCACAACTCCACCTCATACCTGTGAATCTCTTTCAGCCACTTATCTATGCATGTACTGTGGAATTCATGATGGCAAGGTAGTATCCGCATGCAATCTCCATCGTCATACTCCACAAGGCATATGTAACATCTGTGTTCAAACAAATGAATAGTTAGAGGTAAGATAAAGACCCTTCACTCCACTAAGCACCACAGACATGCAAATGCAAAATTCTTTAATCCCTTAAAGGGAAACAACTGAGTGCATTCTCAAACACTAAATTAATCTGAAACCAAGAAAAGCAGGGTAATCTAATTGTTGCATATTCAACTGATTACTCGCATTTTACAGGCAATGAAAAACATTTTCTGAATTCAAAGAAATCTGTTCCAAATAATTATGCCAGTAATTATGATGTTATGTCTGCTGAAATAGCATATTGTCATTAAGACTACTAATGGCCCTCTGCAATACCTGTTTGCACGTATTGAAAGTGGAGGTGTCAGACATTGTTAATTAGAAGAGTTGAATGTATTAGAAATTTGCAGATCTTTTACTGAGAATTATGTTATTGATAGAGCATATCGAGGTAGATGATTGTTCTAAATGCACGCTTGACGAACCATGAATATGCATTTCACTACTGTTTGTGGCTTCAGAATATATAAATTACCTTGGAACCTACCACAAAAACAAAAGGCAACTAATAGCCTCAATTTCGCAAATACAATGTCAAATTTCCTTGTTTTTGGATTACATTGAAATATCAATGATAGAAACAATTCGACCCCCACCACAAAGTATAAATAGTATTAGTAAAGCAAAAGCTAAAGTTTAGCACAAGTAAAACAGCAAGCAAACTATTCCATTAAACAACACAAAATTTATAATTGCCCCAGTTGAACCCAGAGAACTCGTTGAAGTCTTCATTAAACATGAAAGCATAAATACTTACTGAGCTGCCTCCTCATTGTGATATTTTTCTCTCCTCTTATACAGTTTCACAGGCAACGATTCTACAACTTCATTTGGTGCTGGAACAGATCCAAGAGAAGAGACAGCAGGGCCAGAGGACAATACCACTGATTGCTGGCGAACTTCATCCAGAACCTAATTAAATATGTATATAAAATCAAAATTTTATACAAAAGGGTTGAAACAAGGGAGGAAAGTCATCACAAAAAGTAAACAGCATATTACCTCAAATAGAGCTTCAGCTAACATGACAATTCTAGAAATGCTAGCTCTAGCGCTTGTATCACTTAAATTGGTATCCTGATTACTTACACGACATGTACAATGACCAGTTCTGTGTTGACCAGATAAAATACAAGACCTCTCATGTCCAGAGAAGTTCTCAAAGCGGCTGCCCAACCGCTGAAGAGCACGTACCTACACAGTGGCAATGTTTTGGTGACTAAGCCATGGCATTCAAGTTATTATGAATCATGTGGAGAGAAAGAGATCGAAACATGATACAGTCCAAGGTCAGCTGGGAACTTTTACTGCCTTGTAGTAGAAAATAGTTTAGGGAGTTGGCAGGCAGGGAATTAAGATGATCCAAAGGCTCATCCTATACTCTCCTAAAGTGGGTTTCCAAACAACAGGTAAAACTCTACTCAAAATATAATCTCTGTTTACATTATATCTACTCATTGAAACTTGAAACACAACCAATTAACTTTAAAATCCATGTATAACATCTTGATTTTCTGCCAGTCAACAATGTAATCCTGATTCTACAAACCTGAGATCGTACTCTTCTCCTCCGTTCCAGGAAATTTGACCTATGTTCCAGCAGATCATGATATCTACCTTCTCTTGACTGTGAAGTTTCCACGTCATTGTCTTGGATGCTGAACAAGGAGGAGGACATGCTAGGTGGATGGTCGCCAGATGTGGTTGGTGAAACACGAATATTACCTTCAGATTCCAATACCCTCATCCCACCACCCAAGGGCCGTCTCCTATTACCCTGACTAGCATCTCTTGGCTCTCTCTCGGGTTGCAATGGACAAAATGAAATATCAGTAAGTGATGATCGTTGAAGAACTCTATGACGAAGTCTCCCAACACTAAGAGTTCTGCTAAAATGAACATTATGCTCAACAGGTTCTTGTGATCCAGGCCGTCTGTCAGAAAGTCTTGTTTCAACAATATCCGCATCACCAAAAATTCTTGGAGAACGCAAATTCCCATCAGGTCCACTTGTGGATCTGACACCATCTCTATCAATATCATGGACAGAAGAAGTTGCCCTGTTCTCTCGCAGAATTTCCAAGTAATTACTTGCTTCATTATCAAAATCTAGGCCATTAGAAGTGGTTTCATCACATTGTGTTTGAGTTGGACTGATAAGGGAAATAGGTAGTGGGTTACGACTTTGTTGACTTTCACATCCATCAACAATGCTGCTGGTTGTTCTTGGAAGATTATGTATCTCATCCTCATCAGTAAACATTCTTGGATTTCCAGAAGGCATGGAATACGCTCTTGAGGAGCCTAAGCTACTTGCTCTGTTTAACCTAAAGCTCATATTACCAGGAATAAAGCTAAAGCGTGAAGGGAAGCAACTTGGGGATGGCAAAGACTGGGTAGAAGGAGCTTGTATGGAGCTGCTGGCAGTTCTGGAGGTATTATTTCTAATACTTGCTTTACTCCATTCATCATGCTCAACATTAGAAGATATACAGGGCATTTTATTGGATTGCTCGATTTTAAGCTTCCTGTAGTATTCATTTTGCACCTGATATGACTCAACGTCGGCCTGACTTCTAGATGAACCATTGTCTTCATTGTCTTCGTTCTCATGATCACAAACCTGAAGAATTACACAACTGACTGTCAAGAATCTTACACTCTTCATAAAGCTAGCCGCAAACACAACAATACCTACTAAAAGATAGCTGATGATCAAACAGAAAATGACAACATATTTCAAAGGTGCACAAGCTAGTTGATAAAATCGTGTTTGGGTAGAAACATCTATGATCGCTCCAATATGTTGTCATTCACAAAGTGTCAAAAAAAGTGCATACCCATATTCCAATGAAAACGATCAAGGGTAATCATGTCTCAAGACGACATACAAGTGTTCTTAATCAGATTTCCTCCTCATACAATCAAATAAGAACATCAGTTTTTGTTCAAGTAGGAAAACCAAAGTCCCTGAAAACTCAACTTCTCATGGAACCTCCATTGCGACAAACCCATTCACTCTACTACCTGAGTCCCATAGAAAACGGAAACTTGAGGTATTTAAGGGTGAAATAATGCTGCAAACAACACAAGCTCCAAATGGTAAAAGAAACTCATTATCTCAAAAATATAATGCCATCCTAATCCGAAAACAAAAATTAGGACACGATATTAACAAGAAAAAAAATCATGAATATGAGGGGGAAAAAATGAACTTAGCTGATTAGAAGTAAGCAAACACCATTGAGAAATTGAATAAGAAAAAGCAATACCAACACGGAATCTATGAACTTTGGGTGCCCTCATCTTTGCTTTTGTTAACGTTTGCCTGTGAACTTTTCTTAAATAGCTGCCCGCTCTTACCTCGTTGCTACCGCCAACTTCATTCTTTTCGCCACACAGCTCTTAGGTAAGTCACCTAGACTTGATTTTCGCACCGGTGACTGTAAACCAGAACACCCATAAAGGGACAAAGTAGTCGGGTCTGTGAAAACTGAAGAAAGTTTCGCACCCAACATGCAGACGTAAACCTAGACCCAACAGCAAATATAGAGGAACTAACTTGATACTAGGGTGTTTTTAGAGTTGTGAGTGATATCAGAGAAGATGAATTGTGAGTGTGTGAGGAACAAAACAGAAGAAAGAGAAAGAAAAGAAAGAGACGTAAAATTGTTATTTACGGAAGTGACGAGAATGGTCTACCCGAAAAAGCTAATTTTGGAGCTTTTTTAAAAAGCTCCAAATTTTAGCTTCTAAAAAGCTGTATTTGGGTTTTTTAAAAAGCTATCTCTACTCTAAAAGCACTTTTGAAGTTTTCAGCCAAACACTTAATTTTTCCTTAAAATGGCTTTTGAGGTGAAAAAAAGTATTTTTGGAGCTTTCAACAGCCGAACCAAACAGGCACTAATCCTTATAGCCTATATGGCTCTTTGGATCACAATCTTTTATAGAATATAAAGTATAAGGGAAATTTATAAAATGAACTTTTGAGGAAATTAGAAAATTAGCTGTGTTTAAAGTAAAGAAAAAAATGAAAGTGGAAACATTTTAGTGCTTAAGTCTAGCCTAACAAATACGTAATAGATTTTTTAGTCATTTTACACAAAAGAATGTTTAGTCATCTGTCTTAAGTGCTAAAAGAGTTATATGCATATATATGGTCAATATGTATTTAGCTCTGTCATTTGGGGGGATATAAAGAAAATGTGTTATAGAGTCTTACTACTTGAGCCTTAATGTTTATTTATCACAACTTATTAATGGCGTCTTGTTTGTCTTTCTTATTTGATAGACCACAAAATTGAGTTTCAGTTTTAATGTAGTGGAAACTTCAAATTTACCTTTGCCATGCATTATGAAAGAGGGAAAATGTATAATGTTAGAATAGATCTAGATCATTATGCTACAACTCATATATAAAGAAAGGAATTTAGGATATAAAGAAGTTCAAGTTTTCAGTTATAAATTTTCTCAAATTTCTTTTGAGGATGGCATTAGAGCCTTGAGAAGTGAGGCTCACATTATTGACATGTTAATTTAATTGAAAAGAAAGAATATAAGATTGTGGAGGTATTTTTGGATAGCAATGAATATCCCTTATCCATATATAACAAGGAAGTTGCAAAATGGGTGGACAAGTTAATTGTGAGATTTTAGATGGTGATTAAGATAATTATGAAGTAGATGGTAAAAAAGTTCGTGTTATTAGATAAGGTGAATAATGTGAATATGATATTGTAGAGGTCAACAATTTGCTTCTAGGGAGGGTAAACGACCTACCATTAATGATGCATCTAACGGTGAATTTGATGATCCATTATATAAGGGGTGACAAAGAAGAAATTAGTGATGTTGATACTTCTAGTTATTTGATTCTAAGGACATATCAAATAAGGTGGTTGATTAAGTTTACAGTGGTGCTTAAGATGTTCCAATAGATAATATTGTAGATATTCAGATAGATTAAAAATATGAAGAATTTGATGAGCTTAGGGAAGTGTAGATGATAGTTCAGATAAAGAAGGGAGATGAAGGGGTAGGTTACTAGAATTTGAAATAGATAACGATATGATAAGGCTAATTGATTTAAAGGTTGGTATGTTATTTAATTCACCTTTGGTTCGTAATATTGTTGAGAAGGGTTTTGATTATATGTATGTCAAGAATGAGAAATATAAAGTAACTACTATTTGTAAAAAGGGTTGAGGATAGAGAATATGTGCTTCTCTAACACAATATGGATCTACGTTTCAAATTAAGACATTTTAGTCTAACCATAAGTGTGGTCAAGAATATCAAAATAAAAATATAAGGCGCTTTGGATTGCAAGGAAATATATCCCATATTTTAGAGTTTGCCCTATATAGGGTATTATTGTGTCTAAGTGTGCACTTTTAAAGGACTTTAATATTAAGATGACAGACAAGAAGGCATATATGGTGAAGAACTTTAAATTAGAACTATTAGTAGGTGAAGAGGGAAGCAATTTGAGAAATTGAAGAGTTATGGTTTAGCTTTATTAAAGTCCAACCCATGTAGTTCTTTTATATTCAAGTATCCAAGTGGTATTTTTGATTATATGTGCATATGATTGGATGCTTGTAAAGAAGGGTACCTTGGTTGATTGTAGGCCTATAATAGTTGTCGATAGTTGTCACTTAAAGGGCAAGTATAAAGGGTAATTGCTATCGAACATTGGTTTGGATGCAAATAACAATATGTTTCCAATCAGCGTAGGCTATAGTTAGAATTGAGAATCGATTGTCATGGAAATAATTTCTTAATTGTTTATAGAAAGATTTTAGACATTACAAGGTTTTTATTTTTTATTGACAAAAAAATAAAATTGTTTTATTAGATTTTCATTTCATTTTATGAACATTCATTTATAGTGTATTAACATTTCATATAGTTTCTTTATAATAAGATTTAGAACATATCTTCAATGTTGAGATGGTTGGTGTCAAACATAGATATTGTGTTAGACATATCTATGCCAACCTTCAAACCAAATTTAAGATAATAAAATTTACAAAGCATTTGGTTTGCAATGTAACTAGAGCATATTCCTTCAATGAACTTTCAAGATATATGATTGTTTTATTTAATTGCACTTGAACATGTGATAATAAGTCATAAAGCAATTACCTTTGAGTTTTTACCATCAATAGGTACATAAAGCAATTAGAAGGTATTGATAAATTGATCTATGAATGGTTGAACAAAATACTTACCAGATGGAGGTATAGGCACAACTCACAGTGTTGAGCTCAAATATAACGTGTTATTGAATAACCAATGCGAAAGCTTCAACACTTACATTAAGGAGGCTAGGAATAAACCTATTATCACAATATTTGAAATGATTATAAAAGTAATGACAAAGAGATTTAATGAGAAAAACGAGGGGATAAAGAATCATAATGAATTCATTTGTCCTAGGATTAAAAAAAAGAAAAGAAACATAAGCATCTTAGTAGCATTTGGAGATGTCATACTTCAGTGATAAGAGGTTGTTTGAAATGGAGCATATGGATTTTCAATAACAAGGTATTGATTTGGGCAACAAAAGCTACACGTGTAGGAGATGCGATTTGAATGAAATTCTTTGTTAACGTACTTGTGTTACAATCAAACATGGTGGCAAATCAGAAGAATATTTAGACTTCATCTATAGCAAAGAAAATTTTGAAGAAGCTTATGCATGCCAAAATTTTCCAATTCTTAGTGAAGATTTGTAGCCAATTTTGAGTGAAGACCATGATTCTAAAATCTTTACGCCATAATACAAAAGAATGTTTAGAAGAACAAAGAAGGCAAAGAGCAAAGAAGTCAAAGAGGAACAAAACCTTATAGAGCTACACAGAAATAATTTCAAAACTAATGCAAAAAGTGCAAAGAATTTGATCATAATGGAAAGAGATGGTCTAAGAGAATATATGACAATGTCTAATAAAGCCAAAGCAACCAAAATGATACAAGAACGATCACATAGTCAAAAGAAAAGAAGAATAAACTAATTTTTTGTTTGTATATGTTACACATTATGGATATCATTTTTTTTGTATATGAAGCATATTTTGGTAGCTACTTTTTGTATATGGTGCATATTCTAGATAACTATTTTTTGTATATGATGCATATTTTAGATAGCTACTTTTGTATATAGGGCCATTTTAGATAATGAATCATAGTTTTCATATATATATATTATCTATTTTAGATCATTAATTATGTTTGTAGTTTAGTTTAATTGAAATTTTGCAGTCATCTTTGAGTGTACAGAAATTTTGTTTTTTAATATATATTGTACTCTTTAAATTATGAAATCAACCTAAGATTGATTAAGATTTTGTGTATGGTTTGATTGATAAGATTGATTATAACTATTTGATTACAAAAGTTTTGATATCGCATGAAAGCAAATTGGCATAATACTGATAGACGATGACTTGTACATCTTTCAAGGAGATTACAGTACAGTATGTATAGGCACTTTACAAAAAAGGAAATAATCCTATACTAAGGTAACTTAATATCTTTAATTAAGGTATAAGATACTAGCTATCCTAGTAGTAATTACAAGAAATCACTCATAATAGTAGCCCATGATAGACGCCTGATTTCCACACTGCCCCTCGAGTTGGAACATAGATGTCTATCATGCCCAACTTGACGATTATGCCATGAAACACTTTCCTAGAGATTGCCTTCGTGAGTATGTCCACTAACTACCCTTCAGAATGAACGAATGGGAACTGGATAAGTTTTTGATCGACTTTCTCCTTGATGAAATGACGATCAACTTCCACATGTTTTGTACGATCATGTTGCACAGGATTTTGTGCAATCTCAATGGTTGCCTTATTATCACAGTGAAGATTCATTGGTTTTGTATGCTCAATTCCCAAATCCTTTCGAAAACTTTTGATCCATAATAGTTCACACGCACCGTGAGCCATGCCTTGGAATTCAACTTCTGCACTTTATCTGGCCACCACATTTTGCATTTTGTTTCTCCAAGTAACCAAATTGCCTTCAACAAATGTGAAGTAACAGGAAGTAGACCTCTTGGTTGTTTGATCACCTGCCCAATTAGAGTCCATATAACCTTCAATGTCAGATATACCATTTTTTGAAAATAATAGACCTTTTCCTGGAGAACTCTTCAAGTATCTTACAATTTAGTATATTGCATTCATATGTTCCTCACTTGGAGTACTCATAAATTGACTTATTACACTTGTAGCGTAGGCAATATCTAGCCTGGTATGTGACAAATATATTAACCTCCCAACCAATCGTTGATAGCGACCTTTGTCTGTTGGAACTTGATCTAGGAAAATTCCAAGCTGATGATTTGCTTCTATTGGTGTATCTACTGGTTTGTCAGCAAGCATTCTAGTTTCAGTTAACATATCTAAAATATACTTCCATTGTGAAAGGAAGATCCCTTGTTTTGACCTTGAAGCCTCAATTCCCAAGAAGTATTTAAGTTGCCC
>JANZLH020000011.1:725336-746771 GCA_026770325.2 Erythroxylum fimbriatum | reverse complement strand
ATTTTTATTTGAGGAAATTAAGATGAATCTTACAAGACTTAGTCTGAGGACTTTAATTGAGTTTGTAATCGTATATAATATATGAGTGTTCCAGATTAAGTAGTTGGGTTCCGGATTCGGGATCCAACAGATATGGTAAGGTTGGATATCCGAATATGGGTTCCAACATAAAAGATTAAATTCAAATATGAGAGATGTTTTAAAACAAGAGATTGTAGAATTTCTTGACTTATATATGATAGAGGGGTGATGAAGAATGAGTTGATACCAATAAGAATTGTCACTGGGTGGAGAGTATGCACAACTACAGGAAACTAAATGATTCAATATACAATAACCACTTTTCATTTTAATTTATTGACCGAATGTTGGAATAACACTTAGGAAGTATGTACTATTATTTCTTATATGGGTGTTCAAAGTATTTTCAAATCCCAATTGCACCCGAGGACCAAGAGAAGATTACATTTACCTATCCGTATAGGATATTCACTTATTATAGATTATCATCTAGATTATATGCAATTTACTAGCAACATTTTAACAATGCATGATGAAAATCTTTAAAGGTATGATTGAAGAGGTAAAGGAGGTATTTATTGATGACTTTTTACTTTTTGGTGACCCTTATGATAGATACCTACATAATCTAGAAAAGGATTTGTAAAGATGTGAGGAGACTAATTAAGCACTAAGTTAGAAAAAATGTTACTTTGATGGAAGAAGGTATAATGTTAAGTCATAAAATTACATATCAAGGCATTGAGGTAGATAAGGCTAAGTTTGAAGTGTTCAAAAAGTTTCCACCATCTACATCAGTAAAGGAAATTAAAAGCTTTTTAGGAAATGTTAAATTATGTAAATGATTCATAAAATATTTCTTCAAAATAGCTCGACCTTTGATTGATTTACTAAAGAAGGTTTTGCCCACTTATTTTTTTCCTTAGCTTGTTTTAAGGCATTTATGATCTTAAAGAAAAAGATAAGATTTAATTGTGTTTTTCTATTTGTTTTTATTTTCGTTTGATAATAATGTATTAATATGAAAAATGCTAGTAGATTCGGGTAATTATAAGGTATCTAAGTCTAAAATATTATTAGTATTCAGATCTGTAGTTATTTCAGTCATATTAATGGAAAAGTCTTTCATGTTCTATTATTACGTTGTGTTTGTATATTAAATCTTGATTATATAAATTATAAAGAGTAGTGGCAATATCTAATTTTTCTTTAATAGGTATTAACCCATTATTATTAATACAGAATTGTAAATAATTATATCTTCTTTCGTAATAATCTTTTTCTATTATGTATTTAGAGACTAAATTTTCCAAATGCATAAATTCTGTAGATAGTTGATTACAAATAATACAACAATTATTCATAGATGAGTTTTATAATGTTCTTGAAATCGTTGATAAAGTTGTTTTATTTCTCCTTTTTCTTGATTATATTGTTCTGTATGTTTATTAAGAAATGTTTGGAATTTGTTAAGGGTGTGTGGAGAGGCATTAACTGATTCTAGAAATTTATGAGTACTTGTAAAAGTTTTAATACATTTTTGACTAATTTTAAGTTTTTGTTTTGTATGTATTCTTAATCAGACATTAAAAAATATGATACTAGAAAATAGATTGGATAGAATTAACTAAATGATAAATTGAATTGAGTATTCAATGGTTGTGATGAAAAGATAAAAACACAATTAAACATGCTTGTTTTGCTCTTTTTCTCTTGAAAGCCAATCCTTAGGCTTAAAGCGAGATTGTAAGAGTTTGGATAGGGATATTATAATTGAGTGTTTATTTTTTCATATCAAGCTATGCTTGGAGTTTACGTTATATAGAAAAGGGCATTGGGTAGCATCCAAAACCCAGAAAGCAATTTGGAGAATCTACTTTTGACTGTTCAGGTAGCTAACAGATGACCTACATATTTTTACATAATTGAAGATAATGGCTAACAAGAGGCCTACATTATTGAAAACTTTTGAAGATTTTATTCCTCGATGATGATATCTACTGACGAGCTATCATCTTTATCTTTTTCTTCTTATGATGTCGAGGGACATTTTGATATTGATGTTGTGGATATTGATGTAGTTGTAGACAGAGAGCTTGCTTCCACTATTATGATAAATCATTAAATACTCTAGATAAGGTTGAAAAAGATGTTTCAAGTCGTTTTATTAGTTGGAACTATTCAATAGAGATATGTGTTTTATATGCTAAGGTCATCAACATATTTGCTCCTTTATAGTTTAATTTGATTAAAGATTACGGGGGTGATATTTAGGCATTGTTTGTAAACTCTTTCGATGTAATGTAGATTGAATTGATTAATCAGATCCCAATCAAAATCATACTTAGGAGGGTCATCTATGGGTGGATACATGTCATTGCTAATTCCAATTTATACTTATGTTATTCATGATAGTTGTACTTCAATTTCCTTGAGACTGTCTGCATTTTTGAAGATAGGATAGTTGCTGAAAACCTTGATAAATATGTAGTTATAAAACCTATTACTGATCAAGATGAAGTAATTTATGATTATGAATCCAATCAAGAAGTATATATGGAACAACCAAAATCAGTGGAACAACCTGAAACAAGTCAAAGTGGAGAAAAAAAAAAGAGAAAATCAATCTAGGTATAACTGGAATTATAAACCTATAGATCAAGAAGAATTTTCTCACAAGATGTCAACATAAAGGACTAATTTTAAGCAAAAAGAAAATTAAGCTAACACAACAAAATATTGAGTATTTAGGTATAGAATTTCATAACGAAATCTTAAAACTTCAACCTAACATCCTTGAAAAATTACAACAATTTCCAGACATTAAAAAATGAACAGTCAAAAGCAGATTCTCCAAAAATCTACTTTTCTTGTAGTTTTTACTTTTGCTTCTGAGTTTTGGACGCTACCCAACGCCCTTTTCTATATACTGTAAACTCCGAGCATAGCTCGATATGAAAAAATAAACAATCAATTATAATATCTCTGTCCAGACTCTTACAATCTCGCTTTAGCTTAAGTATAGCTTTGATGAACAATTGAGGGTTTACTAGTAACATGGATGACAACCTTATGTCATTCATCATATATTTCAGCCATAAGTCCACTCAATATGACATAAACTTTGGATTCTTTGAAATCATCTTTTTTTTTGGGAGACAAGTGTAGTTGGGTTTGATAATGGACTGGTAGTTTGAATAGTATGTTCGGGAATGTTAGGTAAAGCTGTTTGGGCGTTGGTTTTTAATATTAGCTAATTCATTTCCTAATTGTTTTTATTTGTTTCTTCTCTTTCATTTAATTCTTCTTTTTCATTTGATATATCAGGTTCAGTAAATCTAATAAGTTTTTCTAATCTAACAGATTATGATCTTATGGGAATTTTTTGTTTAATAGTTTTATTTTGAAATAAAGATAGTCGTGGAATCAAAAGTCAAAATAGTCACAACAATTTAATCAATTATATTTTAATAAATGTAGGTATTATATTATATTATTTTATTTTCTTTAAATATAATGTGAATAAGTAGTTTTTTGGTGACATGTGAGAAACTTGTTCAACAACTGACGTATTTTCTGCACTTTCAGAATTCAAAATTTTATAACTTATGCGTATATTTTGGTTTTGACTGAAATTAATATTTTTTTGGTGAAAAAAATATGGAATGATAATATTAATTTTAAGTGAATAATTAATTAAATCCAAAATTTGGCATTTTTAATAATTAATATTTTAAATTAATTAATAAAAACAATATGTTACCAAAGTAATATCTTTTGTTAGATTAATTAATACTAAGATTATCAAGATGGTTGTGTATGGATTAATTTTATGCAAATAATAATTGGCCCAAAGGAAAATTATTATTTAGCTTAAATTTAGACACATGGTGATAAATATGTGATAGTTATTCGGTCTTTTCTTATAAATTATACGTCGGCCGAAGGAATGACTAATAATTTGATAGGAATTTCTTATCAATATTTGATCACTACGACAAGAGCACCACTTCCATATTGATATTTCTATCCAAAGACTATATTTCAATATTGTGTTAGGTATCTTATGATGGGCTTGCCATTATTTTAATTTGTTACTTATTTTTATTCATAATTTAATAGTGAGTTTGTTGCTTTGTTTATTTTTATTCTCTATTCAATAAATACTTATGTTGCTAGAATATCTACCAACATCAACTCTATACATGTGCTAAATGACATAAACTTTAAGGTTTGGATAGAGAATGTTATGATCGTTCTTAACTGCATGGATCTAGACCTCACTTTTGGTATTGAGCAACTCCCTACACTTATAAATGCAAGTTCCTCTAATGATAAGAGGGACTAGGAGAAGTAGGAACGCTCAGATCACACGAGTTTTATAATAATAAAATATGCAATTTTAGAAACATTCAGGGGCACAATTTTTGAAATTATTCCTCAAAGAACTTGAATAACATTTTGCTAAAAATTAAAAGCCAGAAATACGTACTATTATGACTAATCTTGTTTCCATAAAGTATAAGGGTAATGAAAACATCACGAAGTACATTCTACAAATGTTTCATCTTGCTTCAAAACTAAAAGCATTAAAGTTAAAATTATTTGAAGATTTGCTTATGCATTTGGTTTTGATCTCTCTTCCCACACAATTAAGACAATTTAAAGTCAGTTATAATAGTCAAAAGGAGAAATGGACTGTTAAAGAGCTCATTTCACATTGCGTTTAGGAAGAAGAGAGATTAAAGCAAAAGAAGGTTGAAAGTGCTCATTTGGCATCCAACTCTAAGGGTAATAACAAGAAGAGAAAGAAAGAAAAGGAAGTTGTGGGTATTGTACCAGAAAAGAAGCACCATAAGGAACAAAAACAACAAACTAAATAATTTGCTTGCTACTTCTGTAGAAAGACTTCTCATAAGGAAAAGGAATTGACTTCGTAATTGGGCCAGGTCATGCCCGACTTAAAGTCAACAGGCTAGGCCCTGATTGACTGGGCCTCAACTCAAATTTTTAGGCCCAATTAGGCCTCAGGTCAGGCTCAGGGCTAACAGACAAACACAAAATGACTCAGGGCTAACGAACAAACACAAAATGATGTCATTTTGAATATTATTTTCAAAATGCTTTTATTATGGCATAAGCGTTTAGGGTACATCTCTAAACAAACTATTGAAAGGCTTGTATCAGAAGGAATGCCTGATCCATTTGATATATCAATCTTTGAAGTTTGTATCAAGTGTATTAAAGGAAAGCAGACAAACATAAGGAGATTAGGTACTAAAATATCTTTGGACATCTTAGACCTAATCCATATAGATATTTGTGGTCTATTTCCTACACCTTTTTGGAATGGTTAAAAAAACTTTATTACATTCACAAACAATTACTCACATTATAGGTACCTTTATCTCATTCATAAGAAGTCAAAGGCATTAAATGTGTTCAAAATTTTCAAATTTGAGGTTGAGAATCAACTTAGAAAAAGAATTAAAAGCGTTAGATCTTAACGTGGTAGTGAATATTACAGTAGACATGATGGTTCTTGTGAACAATGTCTAGGTCCTTTTACCAAATTCTTATAAGAATATGTTATCGTCCCACACACCATGCTAAGAAGTCTTAGCATGAACGATGTTGTTGAGAGACAAAACAGAACATTAGAAGATATGGTAATGAGTATGATTATTCATGCTATCTTACCATATTCACTTTGGGGAGAGACATTAAAGGCCTCAGTTTACATTCTCAATAGAGTTCCAACTAAGGTAACATCTAAAACCCCTTGTGAATTATGGACAGGAACAAAGCCTAATATAAAGCATTTTCATATTTGAGGTTGTCTAGCTAAGGTAAGGGTTTATAGGTTAAATGAAAGAAAATCAGACTAAAAAATTATCAATAGCTATTTTGTTAAATACTTTGATCAATCACAGGGGTACAAATTTTAGGATCCCATATGTAAATCTATTTTTAAGATAGGAAATGCAAAATTCCTTGAGGATATTAAGTTTGAAGGGGTAGATAAGGTTAAACATATTGTCCTTGAAAAGGAATTCATTTCTCTACCTATAGTTACTGTTAACCATGATCAAGTAAACATTCCTAAAATTGTTCAAGAAGTAACTCTAGATTAACAAAACAATGTTGAAAATCTCCCTAATCAAGATCAATTGAAAATTCTTAAAGAACATAAAAAGGGTAAGAGAACTAATGTAATGAATGAGATATGCTCTCAGCTCTCTCTAGCCATCCTCTTTACTACACTTGTTTGATCCACCAACCATACTTCCTCTACCCTTTTTTAGTCTACTCCTTCTACTTCATCACTACCTTCACATTGCTTTAACACTTTCTTTCCCCTACTACTGCATGCTTTTCCATTTTTATACATCCATTGTTTTGTTTTCACTTTTAGCAATGTCAGATGAAAACTTATTCCTACCTCTTACTGTAGCTTCCCCTACAAACCATCCTTTGCTTCCTCTTCATCTCCAAATGCCAGATCATCAACTTCTTCACTTGCTCCCTCCAACCCTGTAATTGCTCCTAAAGTAACTAGAAAGATTTGGACACAAGTTCTAGGAGATTCTGACTCGTAGATCAAACTCACTTATGTTCCATCTAACTTAAGATCTAAGAACCCTATGGTTACATCACCCCTTGAAAATCCTAAGGCTAGGGCTAAAATGTGGAATGCTACAATTATAGGGTTTCTTTTTGAAAACAGGATCTCCTTTCTAGCAATGAAATCTTGGACACACAATAATTGGAAATAACTTGGTTTTAAAGAGCTTTTCGTGCATAATAAAGATGTTGTCTTCTTTAAATTTCATAATAGCACTCTGACGAAGAAAGTGTTAGAGCTTGGGCTATGGCATGTTCAAAACAAACCTATCCCTCTTCAAACGTGGCTCCCAACATCAACATTGAAGACATCATACTATCCAGTGTCCCATTTGGACGTGCATATATGGAATTCTCCTGGAGTGCTAGACCACTTAAGGTCTCAGCCATATTTCTAGTTATATTAGGGAGCCTATGTGTTTGGATCAAGCAATAGATGAGATTAGCAAAATCATCTATGCCAAGATGTGTGTAGTGTAAATACCATGAAACATTTACCTAAAGAAATCCATATTCTCATACTTGATAAGAATTTGTAGCTGATAGAGAATATTGTTAAGGTGACATATGCTTGGAAGCCCCCTCAAATGAATAATAGAATATGGAAACCTTTTGGGAAAGCCTTTATATCAACATTCTCACAAGATCGACTAGAATGATATTTATGTGAATTTAGTTGAAATATAAGGAAATTGGAGAAATTATGGAAGCAGAACAAATTCTAAGCCTGAATAACTCTTATAACAAATAATAGCACCTCAGATCAACCTGAAATCAAAATTTGAGTCCCCAATAGAATAAAAACACAAAAAAATCTCCACAGAACCCCTAAGTATAGTGTAAAACAAAAAAGATGTAATCAAAGAATCCGCTCATCTCCTCTCCATAAGCAAAAGGAGGAAGGCTTTAAGTTTGTAACAAGAAGAAAATCTAATAGAAAGAAAAGATCATTAGTTAAGGATCAATCTTCATGCTAATCTCAGCTTGAAATGTCAGAGGCTTGAATTCCTCTGACAAAGAACCTATTTTGAAGAATTTTTTATTGGATAATAAGCCTATGATGCCAGGCATTCTTAAATCAAGAATCAAGCAACTGAATTGTCATCTATTGAATTTTTTGCCTAAATGATGGAAGCTCTTGCACAATTATGGTGCATATCCAATTAGAAGAATTTTACTACTTCATAATGATGCTAAGATCACTATTATCAATTCCTTGATGACTAACCTACTTATCCATGCAAAGGTATGTATCAAGGAGCTAAACTTAGTTGTCTACATCACTACCATATGTGCTTTTAATTATCATTTCTAGAGAATTGCATTTTGGAAAAGCTCAGAGAGATAGTTGCCTCCCTACATGAACCTTAAGTCTTGCTGGGAGACTTCAATGACATCATTTCATCTTATAAGAATCAAGGCAACCATCATTATAGAGTTATTAGGAACGATTTAAGTGATTGCCGCAATGATATCAAAGTCAGCGATTTGCCTTTTGGTGGAAACTTCTTCACCTAGGATAATAAGAACAAAGACAACACTTTCATTAGGAAAAGTTGGACAAAAGTCTTGCAAATATGAAATAGCTCCAAAAAATTCCCCATACAAATCCAGTATTCCCAAATACAAGCTTCTTAGATCACTCACCCATCTTGGATCATTTATCTTCATCTATAAGTCCCATCAAAATTCCCTTTAGATTTGATGACTTTTTAACAAGTATTAAAGGTTTGATTGAAGCTTAGAAAAAGGATTGAGCTCTCAAGTTTAGCACAAAGTAATATACTCCTCAGGAAGCTAGCCAGTGTTAAGGAGTAACTAAAATTCCTCTATAAGCAGAATATAGGCAACATACATTCTCTGGTAAACATTCCTAACAATGCTTTAGAAATTGCTCAAACAAAACTTTATGTAGATCCCCTCTCTAAGGACAGGCTTTATACAACTTCTCCCAAATAGTCAAATTTGAGCATTTACTATTGAAGCGATGATCTATAGTAAATTGACTGAGTGCCTGTTTGGTTCGACTTTTGGAAGCTCCAAAAGCACTTTTTTTTCACCGCAAAAGCCATTTTAAGAAAAAATTAAGTGTTTGGCTGAAAACTTCAAAAGTGCTTTTACAGTAGAAATAGCTTTTTTAAAAGCCCAAATACAGCTTTTTCGAGTAGACAATTTGCGTCACTTCTGTAAATAAACAGTTTACGACTCTTTGGTTTCTTCTCTTTCACGTCTCTTTCGTTTCTTCTTTTTCTTCTGTTCCTCACCAACTCACTGAACTCATCTTCTCTAATCACTCACCCACGATACTCACAGGTTAGTTCTCCTCTTCATATTTGCTGTTGGGTCTGTACGCAGATGTTGACATCTGCGTGTTGGGTCTGCGTATACGCAGACTTCGACGTCTGAAAAATCTCAAAATTTGGGTGAAAACTCGAAACTGGAGACTCCAAGAGGCTGCTTAGGTACAGAAGTAGAAAGCTTTGTTGTCAAGTTCATGAGATCAATAGAGAGATTGTGTTCCTTATCCAGAGATAAAGTAAAACTGGATAAGAATTTGGTTTTACCTACTTCAAGGAGTAATTTAGATGCTGAAACATTAATCATTCTATAGATGCTGATAAATCTAAGGGAAGTCATCTAGGTAGAGAAAGCTTCCCAAAGAGAGATTGAATTTTCTACTGACTTATTGGATTCCTTTCAAGAAGATGAAGCATTTTGAGGGCTCAGTGGCAGTAGACTCGAAGGCATAAGTAAGGAAAAAGAGGACAGTGAAGTTATCAGACTATTGGACCAGAGAGAGGACAATTCAGCTAAAAAGAGCAGTAATGATATTGGCAAGCTCAGATTCGTTCTTTCTGGTGTTTCACTCATTTGTGGAAGGGAGAAAGATGATAAACAAAAGCACAACATGCGAGTATCATTATATGGAAAGGAAAACGCAAGATAAGATGGAATGAGTTGTGATGGTGTTCAACGCACTGCAAGTTGCGAGGTGCTTACCCTCTTAGATGTCCTTAGAATGCTTGCACAGGACTGTGACCATGATCCCTGTCTAGAGAAATTAACCATCTATGAGGCTGCAAAAAGACGTGGCTTGACCTTTCCTTAAGGAGGAGATAATGACCATTATCCGGTATGGTCCCTCTTACCTACTGATTGTACATCATCAAGAATTTGCTTCAGATCAGCCTAGAGCCTTGTGAACCTAACACGTAATCCTGATCCCATTTTGGAGCATATTTCTCTCGATATGTGGTTATTTTTATCTCAAACAAACGATCATTTGTTATTGGACACATAAGGGTATTGAAATGGGTTAAACCATACCAAATGTTTGTATAAGTTGTACCAAAAATTTAAGTTTGTACCGACTAATATAAATGTGGAGGCATCTCTTTAAATTGTTTCCTATAAGGTAGTTATCTAAAATTTTCTACAAGATGGTTATCTAAGAATTAAGTAACCGTAAATATAATATATTATACTTTGCATATTGTTTAGTATACTTTAAATATTATTTAGCATAAATAATTTTATTATAAAATAAAATATAGTTAAAATTAATAAAAGTGCTTTTATTTTTATGTTACCAAACAGTCTATGAAGCTCTTTTAAAAAAGCTATTTTTTTAATTGACAGTCAAACAACTAACTGGCTTTTTAAAAAAGCTCATCTCAGAAAAGCTCTACTGATAAAAGCTCATCCAAACAGGCTCTTATTCATTAACATTTACATATCATACCTTATAAATAAAAATATGGGCAATTATGCATCAATAGAAGTGTTGAGTTATCACACATTATGTATATGCACACAATTAGAAAGAACATCCAATTCAACCTCAACTATTAAACTCCTCAGACAACTGATGGTCCGAAATTATCACAATATTATCGCAAAAATTCCTAATTCACAAGCATCCATATCCAATTCATAATGCATAAGCCTTTGGAACTCCAACCAATTTAACATTGTATTCATCATTATTAAACCATACATCCTTTACATTATCATCTCAACTAATAATGCATAATTAAACTAATTATTACTCAATTACATCGAATACCAATTTAAGTTCAAACACACCTTAAACAAGTCCATTTAAGTCCTATTATACTCAATAAATCAACTAAACCTTATATAGTATATCAATTGCAAAAAAAACCCCTTTTTCACCTTCCTAACCATTTCCCACAATTGTGGGATAAGTGACCTTAAACCTTCAAACAATTGTTTTCACAGGACAAGTTTTTGGATCAATTTAGTATGGCCATTCTAACCTATAAATTGACGTTTTTAGAGAATATGTTCTAAAAAAATGTTCCTCTATGTATTACGTTTCAAAAGAAATAAAGTTAATGCAATTTGATTCATTATTATGAGAGTTATACCCAAAATACTGCAGACTATTCTCAACTGTTGACAACAACCAGAACTCAACTTCAAGACAAATTTCAAAACCCTTAACAATAGAAATCAAATTCGATTCCTTCATGAAAATTGTAGATATATGTATCTAATTTAATCTGAATTTAAAATCCTCCCATTTTGATTTCTACAAGTCTAGATATGGCTATAATACCGATGCCTACTCATTAGACTCACTCCTTCTAACAAGTATCCAGCATGTATCAAGTTTCTAATCTTAATTCTTTATTAATTTAATACACATTTTATCCACTTGAAACATCAAACAATACATGTTCTAACATGATACCAAGTTTAGTATTCCCTTACCTCTTTAAACTTCAAAGAACAACTCCAAATCACTTCAAAGATCCAGCTACACTAACACTTCCTAGCATTAAGATTAAGGTGCAACTTTCAGCAACAACAATATTAACACATAAAATTACAACACCATCTTTATGATAAAATAAATTACAAAGCTTCTGAGCTTATGAGTGTTGATGATTCAAACTTCAGCAAATTCCAGAAGTTCAGAGGAAGAGAGAGTGGTTTTGGTGGAGAAAATGTAAGAGTGAAGAGAGTGCTACAGAATCACCAAATGGTTTAGGTGATTCAGCACTTATTAGTGCTAGGTGTCATTACCACCACATGACACTTAACACCACAGCATGAAGTTCATTTGCCCACCATTTAAGTTGCCATTTGTAACACTTTAATTAAGTCACTTGTTCTTTTATTATGTTGCCAAAAGTCACACAATAGATGATGCCAAATGGCAATGCATAAACTATGCCAAATGTCACTAACTCATACGCTTAACCATTCTAATTTTCATGTACCAACTTAACTTGTCTGTTGACCATTTTCCCTAGTCCAAAAATATATTTAAATACCTAAATTCTCTAATGGCTTCAATTAATTTCAATTCACTAACTATGGTCCATCAATACCAAAATTCAAGTCACATGTCTTTCTCTTTCAAATCATAGCACAATTTTAACTCATATCATACATGTACTTTCATAAATATGTAACATTTCATCTAGGGTATATTTTGGAGCCTTACAATTCTCTCCTCCTAAAAAAGAATTTCATCCTCGAAATTCATACCTAATTAAAATAGTTAAGGATACTGAGCTCTCATGGTCTCTTTCGGTTCCCATGTTGCTTCTTCAAGTCTATCGTGTTGTCAAAGTACTTTCACCAAAGGTATTTGCTTGTTCCTGAGTTGTCTGACTTCTTTGGCTAATATAGACATAGGGCCTTCTTCATAAGACAAATCTAGTTGCACTTGAATTTCTTGCACAGGAATCTTATATGTATCATCAAACCAATATCTTCTCAACATGGAAACATGAAATACATCATGTAACTTGGCCAGTTCTTCAGGAAGAGCTAATTGATAAGCTGCTGGTCTGATTCTCTTAAGAATCTCATATGGGCCAATATATCGCAGAATGAGCTTACCTTTCTTACCAAAGCAAAGTATATTCTTCCATGATGATACTTTCAAGAACACCTTATCACTTACTTGATATTCAATATCCTTCCTTTTCAGATCAGCATAGGGCTTCTACTTATCACTGGCAGCTTTCAACCTATATTGAATAACCCAAACTTTTTCTTTAGTACCTTTCATAATATCAAGCTCGATCATCTTGTTTTCACTCAATTCAGTCCAACACAACGGAGTTCTACACCTTCTACCATACAGTGCTTCATAAGGAACCATACCAATGCTGGTTTGATAACTGTTGTTGTAAGCAAACTCCATTAGAGCCAAATAATTATCCCAACTTCCTAGAAATTAACACACAACCCCAAAGCATATGTTATAATATTTGTATAACCCGTTCAAATTATCCATTTGTCTAGGGATGGAAAGTAGTACTGAACTTAACTTGAGTACCTAAAGCCTTTTGCAGACTTTCCCAGAATCTCGAAGTAAATCAAGGATTCGAAAATTCATTAACCACCAAAATATCTACCAATTTTCCACCCTCCTTCTTAGAATCAAACACAAAAGCTAGATAAGCTTCGCATCCCTTCTTGATGAGCTTTCGGACTTGCATAGCAGATATCACATTAGCTAAAGAACTCGGATGCCATGCAATACTATTTCAGACTGATCAAGCTTCCAAGAATAATTGTCTTAAAATTACAATCAACCACTGCCTGATACTTAGACAAGCAATCCATACCCAGAATCAAATTAAATTCATGAAAAGGCAACCTAATCAGATCTGCTACATATTCATCTCTTTGAATCATAATAGGACAATTCCTACACACCTGATTATCCAATACACTACTACCCAGAGGACTAGTCAAATGAATATCATACTCTAACTGGTCTATAAGCATCTCTTTATCAGACATTTCTCCCATACAGATATAAGGATGAGTGGATTTAGGATCAATTAAAGCATACATTTAAGAATTAAAGAGAGAAACAATACCAACAATGACTTCAGATGCGTCCTGATCCTCACGAGCTTTTAATGCATAAGCTCAAGCTGAAGTAAAAGACACAGCTGGTCGATCCACAGTTTCCGATTGGGTATTTGGATTGGGTCTGAACTGACTAGATTCTCCACGACCTCTACCTTGTCCTCTAATTCCGGAAGATACATGCGAGACCTCCCTACTAGCTTGCGATGTCTGGGACTGTCTCATAGGGCAGTTAGCTATCAGATGCTTCGTGTTGCCACATATGAAACATGTACTCGTAGTCCTCTAACAAGTACTCCGATGGTATTTGGAGCAATGAGGACACTCCAAAATACTGGAACATTGGCCCATAGAAGAACCCCTAAGCAGTCAGTAAAGGAGAGTTCAGTCGCCTTCCCTGAATTAAAAGTCTCTGAGTAAAGTTTGGTGCAGAGGAAACACCTTCACGACTCAGCTTGCCCAAGGATGGACCTCCTCTAGTAAAGCCCTTTACTGACCCCTTCTCTCCTAACCATCTCTTGCCACTCTATTTTCATTGCGGCTTGCACCAGTTGATGGTAGGCCACTTGTTGCAATAAAGTGAATGCGCCAAGATGCTCCTTGATCGAATCGTTCAAACCATCCTCGAATTGATGACACCGGAACTCCTCAGTAAGTACTGGTTCGGAGGCATACTTGTTGAGTCGGTTAAACTCCTTATCGTACTCAGCAACAGAAAAGTTTCTCTGCTTCAGGTTCAAAAATTGCTTCCATTTCTCATATCTGTAAGCCTCCGTAACATACTTAGTTTTAAACTCTTGGGAAAAGAAATCCCAAGTCAGAGGCACTGGTAGCTGAGAATTCTTCAAAACAAACTTCCACCACTTATAGGCCACTCCCTGAAGAAAAGAGATAGCACAGTGTACCATTTAATCTAGCAGACAGTTGATTTCATCTAATACCCTCTTAACTTTCTCTATCCAGAACTTAGCTCTTTCAGATTTTTCCAATGATGTTCCAGAAATTCTTTAGCTCCATACTTCCGCAGCTGATCAATTAGAGCCTTGGGTGCAGTCATACGATGCAGTAACGTTGTCATATCCTGACATAACTTAACTAAAGCCTCTCCCTGAGCTGGAGGAGGAGGTGACACCTCAGCTTCACCTCGATTGACCCCAAAGGGTCTAGATATCGACGGACAAGCTCACTCAGGATTATTACGCTCAGTAACCTCATCAACGGCTTTGTGAGATCTTTCCATCTTTAATTCTATAACCAAAACATGAGACAAACTATATTAGGCCAAAACACAACTTTTACACTCAATTATAAGCAGTAGTTAAGTGATGGTTAAACCAGAACCGCCTAAAACGTGCTCTAATACCAAAAAGATGAAATACCCATATACCCTTTGAAAGGATATGCAGATGTCACCTCAGACTGGACTGAAATGTACCAAGCATCTCATTTATATTTGACTTAAAATAGAATCTAACTAGTACATTGAGTTTATCCAACACATGCTTCGATTCCAAAACCATTCTAAATTTAGGTTATCACATTACAAAACATTAACAAAACAATACATATCATAGAGATGGTGTTTTACAAAATACATAACTTAAGTTCAAATCCACCCTGTAATACAATGTTAACAAAATTTTGAACAAACTACATCAAGTCTTATATTAGATTATTTATAACTCAAACAACCCAAAACAAATTGACTAACTCAAACAAAACACAACCTTCATTGCTGTTATCTTTGTCCCAATCTTTATACCCTTCTATCTGAACCTACAAGGGACAAATCCATCGTGCTTAGCATAAAGCTTAATGGGGAATAACTAAACAGGATACATAATGACAGTTGTCTCAATAGTCATTTGATATTCACATATACAAATCAAATCACATTTCAAGCAATATGCATCTCAGATCAGAATAAATCATATCAGAGTAGAATATATCTGCTTCAGGGTAAAACTCACAAGTATCACAATAGAATAACATAAAATCAAAAACAGAATTTTAAAGTATCAAAACAGAACTTGTCTGTATCAAAATAGAATTTGTTTATATAAGAACAGAGCTTGATTAAACGGAGCTGAGCAAATAATAAAATACAAAACAAGTTAACCTGCTAATCCTTTTTACAGAAGTGAGTAACGGGACCAGAATAGAAGATACCTTGATTGATATCTAAACCAGAAAAGACCTAAGTCTCTGAAACAGAAGACAAAAGTGTCTGGAATCAGAAGACACCTTAGTGTCTAATTACATAAGCAGTTGCTAACCCTTCTAGACATGCCTATTTACCCATGACTAGGACTCAACAGTTTTAAGACAAACCATTTCAGATTTCAGAATTTTATGCAAAAGATGAAGTACAACACATGTCATTGTTCTATTTTGTTCCAATTGAACTTATTCATTGACATTTACATAACATACCTTATAAATACAAATATGTGCAATTATGCATCAATAGAAGCGTTGAGTCATCACATATTATGTATATGCACACAATTAGAAAGTACTTCCAATTCAACCCAACTATCAAACTCCTCGGACAATTGATGATCTGGAATTATCACAGTATTATCACAAAAATTCCCAATTCACAAACATCCACATCCAATTCATAATACATAAGCCTTTGGAACTCATTCATTCATGATCACACCAAGCAATTCAACTTTGTATTCATCATTATTAAACCATACATCCTTTACATTATCATCTCAATTAATAATGCATAATTAAACTAATTATTACTCAATTACATTGAATACCAATTTAAGTTCAAACACACCTTAAACAAGTCCATTTAAGTTCTATTGTACTCAATAAATCAACTAAACCTTATATAATATATCAATTGCACAAAACCCCATTTTTTTGACTTCCTAAGCATTTCCCAAAATTGTGGGATAAGTGACCCTAAACCTTCAAACAATTGTTTTCACAGGACAAGTTTTTGGATCAATTTAGTATAGCCATTCTGACCTATAAACTTGCGTTTTTAGACAATATGTTCTTCTAAAAAAATGCTCCTCTATGTATTACGTTTCAAACGAAATAAAGTTAATACAATTTGGTTCATTATTCCAAGAGTTATACCCAAAAAACTACATACTGTTCTCAACCGTAAACATCAGAACTCAACTTCAAGCCAAATTTCAAAACCCTTAGTGACATAAATCAAATTTGATTCCTTCATGAAAGTTGTAGATATATGTATCTAGTTTAATTTGAACTTAAAATCATCCCATTTTTATTTATATAGGTCAAGATGTGGCTATAATACTGATGCCTGCTCAGTAGACCCACTCCTTCTAATAAGTATCTAGCATGTATCAAGTTTCTAATTTCAATTCTTCATTAATTCAGTACAAATTTTATCCACTTCAAACATCAAACAATAAATGTTATAACATGATGCTAATTTTAGTATTCCCTTACCTCTTTAAACTTCAAAAAACAACTCCAAATCACTTCAAACATCCAGCTACACCAACACTTCCTAGCATTCAACTCTTATCTAAGATTAAGGTGCAACTTTCAGCACCAACAAGATAATAACACGTAAAAATTACAAGACCATCTTCATGATAAAATAACTTACAAAGCTTTTGATTGTTGATGATTCAAACTCAGCAAAATTCTAAAAGTTGAGAGAAAGAGAGAGTGGTTTCCGTGGAGAAAATGCAAGAGTGGAGAGAATGCTACAGAATCACTAAATGGCTTAGGTGATTCAGCACTTACTATTGCTAGGTGTCATTACCGCCACATGACACTTACAACATGAAGTCCATTTGCCCACCATTTAAGCTGCCATTTGTAACACTTTAATTAAGCCACTTGTCCTTTTATTTTGCTGGCAAATGTCACATAATGGATGATGCCAAATGTCAATGCATAAACTATGCCAAATGTCATTAACTCATAGGTTTAATCATTCTAATTTTCATGTACCAACTTAACTTGTCTCTTGACCATTTTTCCTAGTCCAAATGTATATTTAAATACCTCAAATCTCTAATGGCTTCAATTAATTCCAATTCACTAACTATGGTCCATCAATACCAAAATTCAAGTCAAATGCCTTTCACTTTCAAATCATAGCACAATTTTAACTCATATCATACATTTACTTTCATAAATATGTAATATTTCATCCAGGGTATATTTTGGGACCTTACAAATAGGAGACAACATATTGCTCATACAGGAATTAATGAAAGACTACACCTCAAGAATAGCTATCAAAAGTTATACATTTAAAATCAATATCTTCAAAGCCTTTAACACCATCAGATGAGATTTTATGGAAACTTGTTGACTAGCTTTTGGATTCCCAATACAATTGGTGAAATGGATATGGGAATGCATTATAGCAACTTCCTTTAGCATGGTGACAAATGGAGTACCTACTCAAATCTTTAAAAATACCAGGGAAATAAGGCAAGGAGATCCATTTTCCATGGATAATGGAATGCATTATAGCAGTTTCCTTTAGCATGGTGACAAATGGAGTACCTATTCAAATATTTAGAAATACCAGGGGAAAAAGACAAGGAGATCTATTTTCCCTTACTTATTCACACTGGCTATGGGAACTTTATCCAGGATGCTCATCAATCTCATCTCTTACAATGGCAGGATTCAATATCATCATAGATGTAGAGAGTTGAGGATCACACACTTGATTTTTGCTGATGATCTAATCATCATCACATCTAATCTGAAGTCCCGCTGTGAGGCGGGGTATGGAGAGGTCTGATAGTACGCAACCTTACCCCTATATAGTAGAGAGGCTATTTCCTGGTAGACCTACATACAAATGAGACAATTATTGGAGAAAGTAACATGACAAAATAAGAATGATGCAAGTTACAGAAAGAAAAGGTAGAAACTAGCACGGTAAAAAATTAAATAGATACAAAATAAACTAAATAAATAAATAAGTAAAAATATCCTAACATAAATAAATAAATAAATAATAGTAATAATAAAAATAAAAATTAGTAAACTAAGAAAACTAGAACTATTTCTGTGTTAAAGGCTTAGGGCTTTTGCAAATCCCAGGTAAACTGGAGAGAAGACTAAAGCCTAACTATTGAGTATCCTACAACAGAGGCAAACCTACAATTTTTATAACAGTAGATTTGATAAGACAAAGAGCTTGGAAGACGTGAAGAGTTGTGTTATCAAAGAGAGAGAAAGAGGGGCCACATCGGAGATTGGGAAAGGATCCGCACTTGGGTTGTCGCATCTCTGTTGTTTCTTGTGGACAACGGTTGTCAGGAGGCTCGAGAAGGCGGATACAACCTTGACATGCTAGGAGAACTTGGAATGAGAAAGACATTCCTCGTTGGTCGTGCATACAACACTGCGTCCTTATAACCTAATGTTTTCACTAAATTAATCTTGGGCATTTTGGAGTTATTCTCACTATGTTTTGGACTAAAGGTCAAGGCTAACAAAAATAATATGTTTATTTCTTCTAACACGAGGAATCAGTCAAGGTTGAGTAGCAGAACTGCCTTCAGAATTCAAATTCCACCATTTAGATATGTTGGTGTCCCTATTACCACTGTTATGCCAAAATTTATTAACTGCATTACACTAATTGAATCACACAAAGCAAGAATCAATACTTGGCAAAATAGATTTCTATCATTTAAGCTAACTCTTATCAATTATGTCCTAAATAGTCTACATGTACATTGGATTGCCTATTTAATACTCCTTAAGAGAGTCATTAAGGAGATTGAAAGGAGCATCAAAGCTTTCTTAATAAAGGAGAAAATTCAAAAGGGGCAAATGTTAAATGAGAAGAGATATCCATTCCAAGGAAGATGAGCGGTTTGGGAATTATTCCTATTTCTCTTATGCAAAAAGTCCTTTTAAGCAAAAAGCTTTGGAGGTTATACATTCACAAGGGAGCATTATGGATCAAATGGGTTAATGGGCTCTGTCTAAAAAGACCAGAATATGTGGCGGTAGGAAATAAACAGGGGACACTGGTTGCTAGATTGTCGGGTATTTTAATGCTTTGATTCTCAAAGACGACGACGTCAATTCATCTGCGGGTCACCTTTTAGGACATGGAACATAGTTTGAATCAACACGACATCGAATTGACGATTCGGCAGGTTGGCACATGATCATGTCCTTGCCAAATTGAACCCATCGTCTTCAGTCGGTTACTCGTTCCTCGGCAGGCAGCAGAGTCTCAGACAGACCCATGTAAACTCTAGTTCTATTGAAGCTCTCCTTAACTGTTTCACCTTCCAACTCACCAAAATATTTTCGTCTGCTGCCTCATTTAATCCCATCTTACTGCTGCTGCCGCTTCTAAGATGGACACAAGGCTAGTTTTGGGCATGTCTCCTCCCGGGTACACTTGCTTACTGTGTTATCATTCTGCTTGTTCATTCCTTTCTTAGCTGCTTTACGTACCGTTTGTTTCTACATCTTTATCATCAATTTGGTTGCTGTTGTTCCCTTCCAGAGATGTCAGAAAACGAATGATGTTTCTTAAAGAGTACTAGAAAGTATTCTACGGCATAGTAATTACGCCCACTATTTGGATTGTATTTGAAATCTGTGGACGGGAAGTGACATAATACTGGGCAAAACTTAAATGTCCATAATGCTCACCGCCACCAGCAATTTTTCTCTTTCCATTATGAAAGACCCAAAATCACTTTTCATAAATATATTTTGAGTGCAAAGAAATGGTGAGAGTGATCCAAAAATGCATTTGGAACAGGAACATATATTATGGCTTGAATGAAGGAACGGCCTAGTATAGTTCAACTCTGCATGTTGCCATGCAAAAATTTAGTCAGGATCCGCATGAACTTTGTCAGACTTATTTGCAAAATTTTCCAAAATCAGGTTGAATAATCTCTCTTGAACTTACTCAAATTCCAATGTTTTCTTATGCAAATTTCATTTTCGGACTGAACACCAGGAGAAATTTCCCCATCCAGCATGCTAAATGTTACATCACTTGCCTGTTTATAGGACAATCTTTGTTCCTTTTTTTTTTTTTTTGGAGAAATTAAAGATTGAATTGAAGAATAATAGTAATGTTAAGAGAAACAAGCAACTAGCTAAACAAGTTCATACACTGAAGTTAATACTATAAAAGGAGAAGATTATGCAAATAAGCTAGCATATTTCTCCTAGTTTGCCTTCCTTATTTGATGCTCTTGGCGTCATGATCATCTGAGATTGAAAGTATTTCCAAGCAGGATAGAATTTGATCCCCTATCAACTATTTAGTCTAGTCTGCAAAACGAGAGACCAAAAGCCAAGTTTATATCGGCTAGAGATTTCTTATCAACTTGGAGAGAGCTTGAAAGCTAAAAGTTGTTCTCTTATTAAGCTCATTAGCACCAAAGGAAACTCCTGATCATCTTCTCAATAGTTTTGATTAAGCTCTTTGGGAATATTATCTGAGAAGACCTGTACACATGTACAGAGTTTAGAACAAAATTTATAAGTTGAATTCTACCAACAAAAGAGTGGCTCTTGTTGCACTAACTATTAGTTCTCTTTTTTATGCTTTCAATGAGAGGCAAAAAGTCCCTATAAGTTGATCTTTTATGGGAAATAGTGATGTAGGACAAATAGAAGTACTACTAACTAAAATTCACAAAATTAATAAATATAGCTGATATTAGGTTATTGTAATATCAAGTTTTAGGTCTGGATTTCAGTCAGAGTAGTTAATAGCGGGCGATCGCGGCGCTATCGCGGAGGAGCGGAGCGGAGCGGAACCTATCCGCTACAGAGACCCTTGTAGCGGAGTGGTTTGGTGTCGCAGTAAAAGCGGCGCTAAAGCGGCCGCGATTTGCGGCAGATCGCGGATTATAGCGGCCGCTATTTCGTTCTGCCGGTTAAGCCCTCACCAGTTGACCTTTAAGGTTGTTT
>JANZLH020000011.1:694874-710344 GCA_026770325.2 Erythroxylum fimbriatum | reverse complement strand
TAAGTATGGGATTAAAGGCATTAAAATGCCTTAGAAAATGCAAAAGAAAAGTTAATGTGACTAGTAAGGAAGTAAACTTGTGAGAAGTTTAATGTTCAAATTCTATAGCTTATAGGGAGTGTTATTGTGTTTTATACACCTATATGAGGGTGTATAAATAGGAAATTTATGTTAAGGTAGTAATTTCATTGTATATCCTTTTTATATATAAAGGCTCAGGAGTAGTGAATTAAGGAGCCCATACCCAGGATTGTTGAAGCTAAGAGAGTGTATAACTTCTTTTGAGGTGAGTTGGGGAACCATATTTCTCATATAGGATTAGATCACTCGAAGACATGTATGATGACTTGTATGTGAATTTTGGACTTAGGTAATGCATAGTAGAATTTAATCTCCAATAGATGCTAGTATATTTATGTATTTAATAAACAATATTGTTTCGAATAACTCTTTGCTATTGGAGTGCAAATGATGTTTTTATTTCATATTTTGAGAAATGACATTGTTTTCAACACACCTGCACTCGAAGTGTAAAAGAATAATGTTTTATTTTCTGAAACTATGTTTTTGAATAACTTTGCACTTAGGGTGCAAAAGATGACTTTTATGGCATGAAATAATGTTTCAACATAGTTTTCGAAACTGATATTTTGATTACCTATTTTGAGAAATGTTACTATTTTCAACTAATCTGAGTTTAAATTGCAAAAAATAATGCTTTATTTTATGAAACTTCATTTTTTAATAACTCTACACTTGGATGGTAAAAGATAACTTTTATTTCATGAGATAATGTCTTGGAATTTACATATGCATAATTGAGTCATGTATGCTGCATGTTTTTGTTCTCCTTAGGCTTAGAGCCATGATAAGTTTTCATTTATCGGTTGGATCGATAAATAAAGGCATAGTGTCTTACTTGATTTTTGTACTTAATTATTGTATATGACTTGTTTTGTGATTGGTGAGGAAATGATTGGCCAATCGTGTGCTGGGCACAACCGATTATGATTAAGCGACCCCCGTACCCTTGACGCTAGTACATTAAAGTCGAGTCGCCGTATCGACACTTTTCTACGGGACTCGCGGGTGATTCCACACCTAGGGTCTAAACACCGACGAGGTCATCACCGAGGGTCATGACGCTCTTGTCGACTGTAGTCCGAACTCACCACGGATGAAAGTCGAGCCAACACCTAGTATCGGTGGGTGTGCACATTAGTTTGGCCGACTAATGGTGTCACACATGATTGTTTTGGCTTATCCTGATATTGGTTTTCTGACAAGATTTGATTTATGTATTTGATATTTTTCTGCTTTTGTGTACTGAAACTGGAGCCTATGTTTACCAGATGAGTGATCTATAGGCTAGGCCTATATGGTTCCAAACCAGTATACGTTGAGTCATAGGTTGGGCCTATGTGTTTTCAATATGTTGTATGTTCACTTTATAAGGTATTTATACTGTCTTGGTGTGTATTGAATTCTATTCGTGATCTGTGTTTTTCCTGCTCACTGAGTACATAGTGTACTCATCCCCCTCCGCTTTCCAACTATGCAGGTTAATTTAGTGAGCTTGAAGCTCTGAGTAGATTGTCCGATCTTTTGACATTTTCGAGATATTACCACACGTGGGTAGTTTCCTATTTTGTACTTTTAAATGGCTCATGAAATGTGGTTATGTGGATATGCTTTATGATTTTGTATGTTAACTTTTGATTGTCTTGTGTTTTTATAAATGACTTTATGTATGAATCTTTTGATACTGTTGTTGAGATTGCCTTGAGTGTATTTTAAAGTCTTGAAGTTGTAGTTGGATGTGAATATATAAGTGTGTTTAAAATTGTTTGCAGGTTTTGGGATTTTTAAAACACAGCCGTTGTGTTGCCCAATTTTTTTTTTAAAAAAAGAGAATAGATATTCAGTTAGCCTTGCAAAGTCGAATTAAGGATACCGTGAGTGTCTTTAGCCCGGTTATGCGGCGGTTGTCATGGGCCCAATGTGGTACCGGGTTGTGACATGTTCACCCAAGTTTTAACTCTTTTCTGGATCCTTTCTAATAGGGGGCGACACTCAACATAATCGAGCCTCTTGGTTGACATTGGAAAACCAAGATAGAGTAGTGGGGGATTTTGCAACTTCATGTCCGTTACCTCTATAATGGTGGATTCCAAGGTAGTAGCACCTTTAGACAAGAGAAAATGGCTCTTTATTAAATTTATCTGCAGCCCAAAAACAAGTTTAAAGACATGAAGAGTATGCATAAAGGTTTGACTAGACTCCAAATCAGCTCTGCAAAAAGAAGTAGGTCATCTATGAAACACAGGTTAGTGAAGCCAAGTTTATTGCACTTTGTATTGTGTTTGAAGTTGGGATTAGAAAGAGCCTCCTTCCTTATAATAACATTTAGAATCTCCATGGTCAGGATAAATATGCACGAGAAAATGGGGTAACCCTGCCTAATACCTCTTGCAGCTTTGAAATAATGGGAAGGGGATCCATTAATGCCTTCCATGGCCCATTTGATAAATTGTTTTGGAAATCCAAAATTCTCCAACATAGATCACAAGAATTGCCAGCTGATACTGTCAAAATCCTTGTGGAAATCAATCTTCATGGTACAATTCGGGGGGCTATTAGAAGTAGAGTAGCCTCTTAAAAGATCTTGTACAATAAGAATGTTGTCTCCAATATGTCGATCAAATAAGAAGGTGCTTTGGTTATCACTAATCAAAGGAGCCAAAACTTTCTTCAGTCTAGCTGCTAGTATCATAGAGAACACTTCATAAAGGAAATTTGTGCAAGAAATGTGACGATAGTTTGAAAAGGTTGACGGATTAGCAGTTTTCGGAATCAGGCACACGAATGTGCTGTTAATCTCCTTAAGCAGTATCCCATTTCTAAAGAATTCATATATGACTTCTTTGACAAATCCACCAATAATATTCCAAGAATGATCATAGAAGTAGCCATTAAAACCATCTGGCCTAGGAACTTTCTTACCATTTATTCCAAAAACACAATTCTCAATTTCTCTATCCTCCACAGGCTTAGTTAACAGATCCAAATTAGAAGGAGACACTTGTTTAACATTGAGATGCAAAAATCCCGAAGAGTAATATTAGTACTTGCCCAGTGCCAAGTAAGGAGCTAAAGAATTTGAAAGCTTCTTTTTGAATATCTTTTATATTATAGATAACATTGCCATTATGAGAAGTAATGGAATAAATCTTGTTTCTATTCTTCCTAGATAATATCGAATGGAAGAAAAATTGAGAGCAAACCCTTTTTATAGCCAATTAATCCGGGCTCTCTGCTGCAAAAGGGAGGAATGGTTACTTACTGCTTGACGGTAATTGGTGAGGGCTAGCTTCTCCTTGTCGATGAGAGTTTGATTATCTGGGTTAGAAGATAAGAGATTTTGCACCGTGGTCAACTCCAATCTAGTGTTATTGATTGTTTCAACAGTAGATCCTTGAGAAGACTTTATAAGCTTGAGGTCCTGTTTAATGACTTTCAACTTTTGGATACATCCGAATTGCTTTGCTCCTCTACAACTGTACATAGTTCCTTTCATGCAAGCCGCATTGAAACCAAGTTCTTTAGTAAGGTAGTTGTTGAACCAAAAGGGATGGTGGATAGCCACAGGTTTAGACAAGTTTGAGACAATAATGAGGGTATGGTCTGAGAACAAAGGATCCAGAAATCTAGCCGAGCTGCTGAGGAAATTCTGAAGCGATAAATCATTTACAAGGGCCCTATCTAGTTTCTTTCGAATAAACCACCTTGCTTTTTTTTTATTTGACCATGTGAATAAGTGGCCAAAAGATTTGAGATCCGTTAACTTCACATGTTCAATACATTTTAACAAATTTGCTGAATAGTTTCTCAAACTAATGTTGCCTTGAGCCTCAGATGCGTAGAGTGTGGTGTTGAAATCCCCATATAAGAGCCAAGGTTTATTGATATTGCCACTAATTGTCTTATGTTATTCCATAGATCTCTTCGTTGAAACTCAAAGTTGCTAGCATACATAAAAGAGACATTCAAATCAATATTACCTTGCAACAGAAAGATTCAAAGGTGCATGGCTTGCTTAGTAGCCCCAAGCAGCTTAGGCTTAATCTCATTATAATTGAAACATACTATTATCTGACCAAAGGCATGATGACTGTGATTGGATAACAATCTCCATTGAGTACCCAAAATATGCAGTTTATTCAGATTTACCAACCTTACTTTCATTTCAAGCAAACCAAGCAATAGGTGTTTTTATCTCCAAACAAAATCCTTTAAAGCTAGTAACTTAGAAGGACAATTTATTCCTCTGACATTCCACGCCAAAATAGTCATATTAAGAAGAGGTATTTTTGAGGCTTTTACCCTTACCCCAGTGGGATTTTCTTCTTGATATTGATAGGGAGTTCACATTGTTCTCATCTGTAGTATTACAAGAAGGATTAGAAGACTCTTCTATCCTTGCCAAACTGGCTTGACAGGGATCACTTGCACAATTTTTTTCCTTAAGTGGGGAGTCAGCAGAAACAACAGGTAAGCTATCTGGAATGTAGGGGATGTCTTATTAGACATATCAATTTTCTCAATAGCAGCAGTTCCACATGTCTCTATTTTCTGAGCTAGAGTAGGACTATCCTTTTCATTCAAAGGTTTAGCAATATGTGTTACGGCAAGGGTGTTTACCTCATTTTTGACATTACTTTCCAGATTAGTCAAATTTTCAGGAAGCTGGAGATCATCCGACTGGCATTTTTCTTCTTGATTCATCAACTCCTGATAGCTTCCAGTTTTAAAAACCTTACCTGTGGGTCTCCAGATAGAGTTATGAGGCTTAACAGGGGGCCTCTAATGATAAGAGATAGCTATGCTATCGTCCCATAACTGGTTCCCATCTCCTAGTCTCATGATTGGCATTTCATTAGGAATGTCTTTCGACACTTCTATACTGACACAGAGACAGGCATAACCAATCCTCTTCTTTGTAGTCGTGTTCTCCTCCATACATAACGGTTTACTGATGAAGCTGGCTAATTGGCTAAGGCCCAGTGTGGTTCAATACTCTAGTGGAATGTTATGGAAATTAATCCATATAGGAAGACTCTGTGTCATAATGGTTTCCAGTTTAAGACCTAGTTGCCAGATTTGCAGAAGTATTGGCTGACTCTCGAAGTGCCATGGACCTTCCTCTAGTATTTTGTTAGCTATTGAAGTGGAGGAGAAGGAGAAGAGGACAAGATTGTCTTCAGAAAGCAGAGCATCTATAAATCCACTGTTCTTCCATAATCGATTAGCCCATTGCAAAATAATTCAAAAAGCTGGCCTTTGATCAACAAAAAAATCAACTAATGTGGCTTTCCAACAATTTGCTCCTTCTTGGAGTGTCTCTAGATCCGGACAAACTATAAGTTTCCCATCGACTGCACTAGGTGGGGTGTAAGATAGAGTTGAGGCAATGGAGTCACCGACAACCTGTTTCCACGTTTTCTAGGCAGCCATAGGTACAGCACGCATGGGGGTTAGAGAGGGTTAGGATGGGTCGGATGATAAAGGTGGAAAGTCTTCAGCTTGGTGGCCAGGTGGGTCAAGCATGATGTGGGAAGGGAAAAGTGGGAAAAAAATTTAAAAGAAAAGAAGGGAAATCGGAGGTTCCAAAGAGAAGCTGGAATGAAAATGGAGGTTGGAGAAGATATCTGTGAAGTGGATAAGATGCAGAGGAAGGGGAAGACAGTGAAATGAGAAGGGATTCGGGAGGAGATGAGAGAGTGGAGCAAGCAGAATCTAGAGAGAAGGGAGAGCATCTCTCTTTAACCCATCGTATGCTTATTTATACTACAGCCTTCTTCCTACTTATCTAGCTGAATATCATAGCATTGTCACTGCTCTTAAATACTTTTGTCTTACTCTCCCTAACATCCAATTTCCCATTAATAAAGTGTTTCAATTCTTACATCACCCTAATGATATTCACTAAATTATATTTAAATAGATCTTGGGATATCTTCGATTCACTCATTTTTGCGGCATTCAGTTAGCTAGCACAACGTCTTTTCCCATATAGGTATATTGTCACACGAACTGGGCTAGTTATCTTGATGGTCATCTCTTTACATCTAAATACTAATCTTCGTCACTCTAATTTTGTTTCTTGAAGTGTCAATAAATAACCCACTATTGCTAGGTCTAATACTGAGGTTGATTACAAGATTACCCTTTTCACTGCTGAAATATATTGGCTTACCTTTGTTCTTGGTGAAACAAGCTTATCTTTGCAAATTGGTGCCACCTTTCTTGCTATAGATCCGATTTCTCATGCTCATACGAAGCATATCAAAATTGACATTTATTTTGTTGAAAACTTGATTAAAAAAATCAAAAACATCTTTTTTCTAGACAAATTGCTAATATCATGACTAAAGCTTTAATTAGTTTAATATGATTTTCAACAGCTTGGAGACAAGTTCATCATTTCCAGCACTTGTGACCTTGAAATGAGTTGATCGATAACACATGATAGTTTCATATAATCCTACCAACGCTTTCACATATGTTACTGATAAAAATACTAACAAATTATAAGATATTGTTCTCATCTTATCTTCACTACATCAACATACGTAAGTGAAATAAGGTAACAATTTTGGGTAGGTAGTAAACAGTGTTTGTTGAAATAAAGAAAACAATACGGATCGGATTATCTTGTTGTGATTTTTGATTTTGTTCTGTTGAACAGGAAGGAAGGTTGAAAATCTGCATATAACTAGGGCTTGTGAAGATATCTACCGGCAAGCAAAGCGGCTTTCATGACAACGGAGATGACATCGACAACCGCATCGACTTGGCATGTGTTTCCTTTGAATGAATTCCCTCCCGAGTTCTTGAACTTGGTCATGCAATTTATTAGATTTTGGCTGCACTCTTGGCTTAGATAGTCATCTGCACATCACCATCTCAAAAATTTCATCACGCACACATTACATACAATCCAAAATTTCTACTTTAATTAATGCGTTGTTTCATAATCTTGTCAAATGGGTACGGCTATTAAATTGTCCTGCATGAAGGGGGACTATTAACCCCTAACTGGTAGAAGTATTTAAAAGATAGTGAAGACATGTGCAGCCCTACACTCGATATTCCATGTGCATAATACATGAGTCTGGATCTTCTGCCTAATATTATGGTGTCTTATTTTGTTCTATAAATCTCAACTATTTATTTACGCGGATCTCAAGTGGATCCCGCATAAATAAACGCGGGATCTGTATAAATGAACGGTTAAGATTTATGAAATAGAATAAAATACTATAATATTGGACAGAAGATCCCGTCTCATAATACATGCCATGTAGAAAAAACCAAAAGTTTGGGATGTCCATGTCCTATAGTGGACGAAATTTATATAGTAGTCTATTTGAGAATTTTTAATTTTACATATATACGTAGAAGTTAACGAGGGTAGGATATAGCTGAACTGCTATATTAATTGCAACATCTTACTTCCAAGGTTAAGGTTTTAGCGATGGAATATGAAGAGTTTGAAAATAGCAACCCTCCTAAGCCAAGTAGCTAAAAGAGTTTCTTGTAATGTTTATTTATTACATAGTTAAAGACTGTATAGGCCTAATGCAATGAAAACTACAGCGTAGCTGTAGTGATAAGATTGAATGGTTAATCTTATAGGTCACCTCCTCGTACAAGTCATCTTCTTGCATATTGATTTGTTTTCTAGGAAGTCAACTCTTGCAATTGTGACTCCTGTCAATGAGTTTAAGTCCTCTATCTAATATTACGGTGTTTTATTTTGTCCTATAAATCTTAACTATTTATTTATATAGGTTTTGCGTAGGTTTCATATAAATAAACATGAGACCCGCATAAATAAATGACTGAGATTCATAGAACAAAATAAGACACTATAATATTAGACAAAAGATCTCGTCCTCCTGTTTATTAGTTGGGTACGATGCAATAGTCCTTTCTTAGAAGAAAGAAAAGGATAAAAATGATGGAATCCTTGGAAAGGTTGGACTACAGTAAACATGTGACGTGCAAAAAAAAAACATGCAATATATTATAAATCAGAATTCAGAGATTCTCGTCAGATAGCATATATGTGGTAAATGCATATAAAAATAGAAAAAAAAAAAGGATATAGGTAAGTAGTGAAAATGAATGAACTTACTGTTCTTAGCTTGTACACAAGCATCGTGCTTCATACAACAGGCGTCGAGGCCGTCACAGGGTTTCTCTCCAGGACATCCACTGTAGAGCAGACCACAATACTTTCCATATCTCAGAAACGGCGGCACTGCTCGTCATGACCCATTCATTCACGTATATGCTCACATTTTAACCATATTTAACCATACAATTAATGTAGATATATATAAAAAAACAAAAAAGTAAACATGAACTTGAAGAAGCATACCTGAACAGAACTCTGACTCACACTTGCTACTGCATTCTTTACCCTGAGAAATCAGACCAAAAGTAAATGAATCCAAAGTCATTAGTTAATAATTACTTGGTTGAGAAACAGGAATTAAAAGTTTTTAAGTAGAAACGACACGAACAATAGAAATAGTGGAATCTGCAGTTTGAACACCGATTTTGAGGGCAGAGACAGAAATGGAAGATAAGTGAAGGGTAAGAGCATAAATGAGGACATAAGAAACGAGAAGAGTCAGCTTCACTGGTGAATGGTTTAACATAGTTGCGTTGGTAGGACTAATGCGAGGCTGATAACTTGCTTAAAATTAAGAGCACTGATTTCTATGGAGAAAATGGCCAAAACGGAAAGCAGTTTCTAAGTGTGAGTGTCTGCTACTTGAGTTTTGTGAATTATGAGAGTGAGGAAGAAGAGAGCGGCAACTGAAATGATAGGGTAAAGTTTCTGCACGTCGATGAAGAAGAGTAGTTTGTCTGGTAGTGACACTCGTGATCTGATTTTGGAGTTACGTTCACACTTCTCACCAAACTGTTTATAGTTTAATATTATTTTCGCATGTTCTGTTTGGTTTTCGCCATGTATCCGTGAAAGACGATGTAGAGTGTTAGGTACCGTCTTCCTACTGAAAAAAATGTAAAGTTTGACGGGGTGGGGCGTTGGGTGGAGGGTCTGACGTCACTTGAACAAGCTATTCCAACAAACGACTTTGTGAAGCGATATGAGCCCTACAGTTCCACGGCCTATGGAAGTACTTTAAGGTTTTAATCTATTATTCACAGCTAAGTACTGTAGGTGATAGGGAACGAACTGTTCAATTACGTCAACGACCATGGATGAAATTGTTGCAGAAATATAATTTTGTCCTCAAATTTTATCTTTAAAAAGGTCAATGTAATGGTTAATGTTTTATGCTGCATATCTGATGCCAATTTGGCTTAGATTTATGCTTATAGACCAAGGGTCACTACAACAAACTGATGAATTGGCTACGTTTTCTTTGGAGACGAATCTGCGAATGTCACCGAAAGCTACCACTTTGCGACGAATTTACACTTCGTCGTGTAAAGTAAATGACTTGACAACGTTAAACAAAAGACGTCGGCAATGGGAAAACATTTTAAGACCATTGGTTGATTACGTCGTAATAACATCTTTTAACGACGTTTGTGCTTTTTCTTCGTCTAAACGTAAGTATTGTGTGACGACTTGAGGTAAAGTCGGGAAATGTCAGGCAAACCAATGTAATTAGCGTCGATAGAGACGGAACATCGGGAATAGTTGGAACAATTAGCGACGCAATACTTACATCGTTAGAGAAGGGCCTTATAATTGTAATATTGAGCAAAGTTAAAAATAAACTGTCGCAGAATAGTACCTATTAGCGACGATACGAGTCTTTTGTCGCCACTCTTTGACGATCACTTCCTTGAGCGTCACTACAAGAAATACACATAATTCGTGACGTTTTATTAATAAAACGTCACAAATTATGAAGACTTTTCGCGACGTTTAAAAAACGTCACGAAAAGTATGCTTTTTTCGCGACGTTTTTTTAAACGTCATGAAAAGTTTGATTTTTTACGACGTTTTTTTAATTAAAACGTCACCAAATTAGATTGTTTGCCTTTGTTTAATTAACCCGCGCTCATTTCTCACACTTTTGCTGGTTTCTGACGTTTGTTCTTCTCTTCTTTCTTCTCTCTGCCTTCTTCCCGCCCAAATGTGAGAACTCTACCAGCGTCGCTCCTTCTTCCTCCACTAAGAAGCCCAAGCGATTCGAGATTAAGAAGTGGAGCGTTGTTGCTCTCTGGGCATTACGTCTCTATTTCACAATGCTCCACCGGAGGCACCGCCAGCGCCACCACCACCCTCCGGCAATCCCCCGCCTGCTACTTCGTCTTTCGGTTTTGATTTCATTCCTATTTCCAAGATTATTGGTTATTTGGTATTGAATTTGTCAAATTTTCGGTATTGTTGATCTAGGGTTTTATGGAATCGATGACAAAATAAGCTATGAACCGGAAGTCCAGCTGCTGCGCTATTTGCGAGACCTCTAATCGCGCTTCTAATTTGCCCTTTATGTGTCAACTACAGGTACTCCTTTCACAATTTGACGACTTCGAAGAGAAAGCTAGCTCTGCAATTGGACTGATGTGCGATGCAGAGATCATGTAGAGCTCTTCAACAGAGAAGAGCTTTAGAGAGGAGTCTCACTAGGAAGAATCGCTCTTGCTTGCACTTGCGCTTGCTTTCTCTGTCTCTAATTTTTGTTTCGTGGGTAATTGTCTTCCTATTGAGTTCCCGGTTCAATGGCGGTGATGCTTATGTGGGTGAGTTTTCTGTTCAATTCACTACTTCTATTTGTATCATCGTCATTTATTTCTCTGTTGCCTAGTTTCTTTGAGATGATAGTTTGTTTCCAGAAAAAGGAACGGTTTCTTTTTCCATTGTTAGTTGGATTGCAAGTGGACTGTTTAGTTGATTGTGGACATATGTGATCGCATTTCTAAGAGTTGTGACTTAGTTTCAGCAATTAGAAAAATATAAGAACGGGCATTTTCTATCTGTGTTCCTTTTCACTGGTTTCTGGGAACATATTTCTATATGCAGTAGCTCCCAGCTTGTAAGAGTGCATGTATGCTGCGACACTAGGATTCTCACATTCTGGCTCTGCCTTTTTTCTTGGAATGCATGGCCATATCTTTTCAATGCTTCATGTAGACATGAGCTTGACTTCTCTGAATGTATCAAATCTGTTAATTTCTTGATAAGATTTGTGCTTTATTATTGGTGCATAATTACCTAAGCGAATTTGTACTTGATCGCCTTACATCACAATCGTAGTTACTTATAAGCTGATTGATATTTGTCCTGATGTAGATGGATATATACTACCTTCAGTTAGCATTTTATGGCAACAGATATTGAATGGGATCCTAATGGGAGGTAATCTCTGATACAAAGAATATCTGGCTTCCTTATAAGTCATCACTTGTTTCAATGAGACTATTTTATTATGTTCTACTTGTTTACAACCGGTAGTTGATGCCACTGATTCTGCAGAACTTATAAAGTTGTAGCAATGGCTAGCTTAGACGGCTCATTCATGAATAGAAAATAACAGAGATATTGATAATATCACAAGAATTACTTCCTCTTTTTATTCTCATATTGTAAATGTAATTTTTAGATCTTCTCATTGAAATTTACTGCATTGAATTGATAAGATCTACTGCTAAGATTTTAGGCTGTGTCCATGTCATTACAGAACAGTGTAAAAATTCAAGTATAATCTACGCTGGAAACTAAAATGAACTATACATGGAAGATTATCTAGGTTTGCTTATAATTACCTGGCATTATATTTAGTTGAACAGGAGAACAGCTACTAATGTCAAGCTTGCAGGCCTTCCAGGAACCACTGGGATCGTCAACTCTGGGTACCAAAATGTTCCTTATCTAAATGAAGTTATGATTTGAAAAATAAATGTGTCAAGAAAAGGGCCTTACATTTGATCATGTGATACTTTCGTTATTTCACTTGTTTAAGAGAGTAGCTCTCCTGAATGTAAAATTTCTCTTTTTATTCCAAGCATATCCTTTTCCACAACTTTCTTTGTAATTGTTATCATAATGTTTATCCCTATATGTCTCAGGAATGAATCATAAACTATAGACTTGAGTGCTTCCTCAACTAAGCTATGGAGGTCAAAACCTGATTGCAACATTCTGCGACATGAAACAGTTTTGGCAAAAAAGAAGTTATTAGACGTGTGCCCACCTGCCAAGAGTCATATGCTGCATTGAGTACAAAAAGTGGTGTTTGTATTTGCGATGCCACGTATTGCGGGAAGAAACACTGGAGACGTTGTGACTCGTACGAGTTAAGATGATACAGCCAAAAAAAGAGCCTCAACATGATATTGTAAGAAGGAACTTAACATTTTCAGAGATAGACTTACTAAAGATGGTTTCAATCTTGAGGTGCAGGAAGGTGGCAGGTTCTTAATTGATCCCTGAAGACAACATTTGAAATACTCAATCAGCAGTCTGTACCTCAATTAACAGAACTTACCGCTGGCATTTAGGAAAGTTCTGCTTTAGTTGACAATTCACTAGCAGTACTAGCTAATGAGAGGCAATAGAATACAAGATACGCAAAAATAAGCTACAATATGACGATAACATACATGCGTTGTGACCACATCACTGAAGTAGGATTGGATGTGTGGTGCTCCAGAAATATCCCTCCTGTTGTGAAAAATCATGCTGTTAGAGAGGGATTAAAAGAATATAGTCTAACTCTTGTAGCTTTTGCTTTTTGGTTATAGGGTTCCATAGTAAGGTTACGTATTGATAAAATAACCAGCATCTGAAAGGCATTTTGCTTCAGTTCCCACAGGTAGCAAAGCTCGGAAGCTATCACAATGCAGGATGGAAGCCAATCCACCAGCTGAACAACCAGACAGAAGAGCCTACGGAGACACATCCAAACAAGTTATTGTGAAACATTTATGTACAAGAAGCAAGAAAGTGGAGAAGTGGTCAAATGAACATCATTTAGAAGAAGCCAAGTATGTGGAAAGACGTTCAGATGAACCTCACATTTTTTGCATTTTTCATTCCTTTAGCTAATAAATCTTCAAAGACAGCAAGCCAAATCCTTGCTCCTCTGAAGTGAAGGTTAGTAGCCTGGTAAAATTCTATTTGGTTAAAACCTAAACTTCTGTAATCTTCAATTGGTTCCTGCTAAACTGAAACAACTTACAGGATTGACTGCCTGCACATCACCGGTAAATGACGACCCATCACAATATCTGATCTTAACTCTATTCCAGTTGTGGAAATCTAAAAATTCATATAAGATTTAAGAACTAGGTAAAAGCCAAAATCCAATAATAAATTAGATGTTTACTTGGCTATATACCTGGATTCCATTGTTCCACATTGCTCATGATCCCTGAAAAAGCAATTTCTTTGTCCATTTGCCTAGATGAGCCTAAACGAGTATTCTTACGTTCAAGGCAACTTGTCACATTGTTGCACCACCCCCCTCCCTGATAATACAACAAAAGTATGTGTTATAACATGGTCCTAAATTGGTATTGTATGATTCCAAGATTAATCATATATATTTGATATCTAGTGCAATTAACTGTCATGAATTGTTAAAACATTAAAAGTGATATCTTTTGTGTTCAATTTTTCCATTACATCATTCTAAAGGACTTACGAAACTTTTAATGATTCTAACTCCCTTTATTAGTGATCCAAAGCTGTCCCAAGTAGCATTCAAGAACTTGTATCCAACAATATCTTTCGCAATTCATTGTCCCTGTCTTCATTTTCATGATACCATTTACATGTCACAACACTTTGCTATTTGTTTCGTTTTGTTAGAGACAAAAACTATGAAGTGTATTCTGTAGCACTACAAACCTCAAAGTGAACCAACCAATTATTGATTCCTGTACCAGAACCTCTATCCAAGTGGTAAGCTGGTGGGCTACCATCCAAACAAACTGCAATAACATATCACATCTTCAGTTGCAATTAGAACATCAGAGTATTAATAGGAAGCTTTTTCAGTTTCTTCTAGTTAATGATATTAAGCAACGCTCCTCAATTTCTTACCAGCGCCCTTTGCTACTGCACTTGTTACATACGTAATTTCAACGAATAGGCCTTCAGTTTTCAGAAACAACAGTAAACAAGCTAAAAGATTCAACCATCTGCTTGGTGTTGAACCTATCATTCTGCACATATCAAAAACTAATTTCCCAATCAACACAATAATTAGCAAGAAGACAAAAGCTTACTGGAAAAGCGAAGAGCCACTAAAAAGCACTACAGAAATTAAAAAAGAAAAGAAATGGACTGACTATGATTCCCCATTTTAAGAGTATCGATGCATATTATTAGAGCACAATGGCATAAAAATAAGCTACTACTAATATCATTACATATTGAACCAAAAAGAGAAATCGCATAATGGATTAATCTGACAATTAAAACTCAGCTCGGATGCATCGAGTCCACCGGTAAAGCGAGCACTATATAGTGACAACTATAAAGTTTTACTTTCATAATATGCTTGCGCTCAAATAATTTGAATATTAGATTGCTCGCGCTTTCTTCAATGGAAAACAAAACCAGAAAGGCCAAATATCATAAATGGAAGCACATCAACCATCGGCATATAACTTGTAATGACATGATTAACGCACATTAACAGTCGAAAATAACAAGTGCTCCAGCAAGGGAGCACTGCTTTCGGACAGAATAGTTCGCATTGCAAGCTTCTCTCAATGAACTATAATCGCAGGAACAAAGAAAGAGAAGCCCAAAAGGGGAGTTATTTGATGAAGAAAGTCTATGGTTCATGCGTACCTGTGAGAGCAAAATCCGGAGATGGAAATGGTTGGAAGAGAATGCGCGTGAGACCCAGTTCCGTTCATAAGTTGACAAGTGCAGAAGAACATCAGTATCTAAGTGAAAAACAACGGGAGTAATTCAGGACGGTGGTGGTTAGAGCTACGATTGTATGCGTGTTTCGCCGAAGAAAAGGAAGCGCTTTTGTGAAAAGTGCATTTGCTGCGGGAAAAAAGAACAGCAGCCGACACACATTCGCTTAAAGCGAACAAACACACGCACACAACCACTAGAGGATGAGTTCGGTTGCAGCTTTTATAATGGACATGTCTCGGGTTACGGATCAAATTACCCGACCCGAAAATATAGCGGCTAAAAGCAAGTGGGACAGAATCTTATTGGCTTACGCGCTCTATGTTTAAATGAGGAAATAAAATAAATATTGCTTCTTTACATTTAATTAGAATCCAATTCATTGAAAATAATATGGCAAATCATCATTTCCATTCTAAAACAAGAAAATAAAATACTACCTATTGTTCAAAATAAGTATCAAGGGATTTTAATTATTCAAAATAAGTGTCGTTTGTGACTTTTTATGCATATTTATGATTTTACTTCCAAAATTACC
>JANZLH020000011.1:677118-688987 GCA_026770325.2 Erythroxylum fimbriatum | reverse complement strand
AGGTATCCGTATTTTCATTACTTTTTTTTTTAAGATTCGAGAAAATCTCGTAGGCGGGCCAAGCGGGCACACTTTTTCGAAGGTCTAACTGGCCCACCACCTCACAGGCGGGCCAAGCAGGCGCATCTCATCATCGAGAGCCCAACTAGTTCTCAATCTACAGGTAAAACCTTGGCTGCCTCAGGCTTATACAAGATGAGCTAGTATGGAATCGACCTTTGGACCTGACCGAAGCCAAGCCCCGCTTTCAACCATCGAGCCACACTCCTTGACGGCTCATCACCCTTTTTATAAACGAATCTAACGCATGGCTTGTTCAAGATTATGCTAATGTCACTTCTGTAAAAGAGTTTAACAGAAAGTTAATAAACAGAATTAAAATAAGTATACGAATTTTAAAAAAAATATTAAATTGCAAGAAATTTTAGAAAATGAATCAAAACGTAAAAGAGACATGTTTTCTTCTTTCCTTCTTGCAGGGACTTTCTTCGATACGGTACGCGGTTTGATTGGCCAACAATTCGTAGGAACATAATTTTGTGTGATTCTTGATAACTTTGTACGTACGTACGGGGTAGGATGACAACGGATGTACATGTTACATAGTAAGCAAACTACCGAACTTTGGCGGCAACTAGCCAAGCCAATCACTGGATCTGGATGAGCCTTACCGCGATAACTAACTTTTGCATGGGCAGGTAACCACTTCTCACCCTATTATTTCACTTTCTAATTAGTATGGTTTCACAGGACATGCAAAAGCCAGCTCACGTAAATTTTAAATTGTCGCACGGCATGCCTTGAAGTTTTGTAGTTGTAAAACATTATACTGTGCAGGATTCTGTTCCTAATCATAATTCAAGGAGTATGCACCAACATTTTAACATTCAATAAATAGATTTTTAGGTGATAAATCAATATCATATGCTTTAACTATAGAGCTTAATGATCATACATATGAACATAAATATAACCTCTCATTAACTTAAAATCTTCGAACTCTTGCCATCATATGAATGAGACAACTCCACGAAATCTAGACAAAGACATTTAGTATACATCAGTTGAATAAGGCCTGCCCAGATAGGAAGAGTTTAGCGACAAGTAGCTAGGCACATGTGGACTGATACCGACATCAAGAGATCCATTACAACCTATGGTTATGTCCTTACCACGTGATCACATCCTATGAATAAGGCGTTGCCTTGATTAACTCTTATATAAATAGAGTAAAAGGTAAAGTCACGCGTGTGAATCTCCTTGCCTTATTTATATCTGTCACGTTCAGTGTATAAAGAAACACTTACAGATAACACTTCCGGGCCAGGACTCTTTTAGGCATCGAACAGGACCACATAGGGCTAAGAGGAGGGTCTAGAGGAGATTGCCGTCTTTAAAAAAGGAGAGAGACATCATGGGGCGATAAGAAGATGCCAATAATTTAATTTAGCATACAAATGGACGAAGTAAACACGATAGCCAGAAGTTCCCAAAGGCGATAAGTATGCACAGGCAACAATCAATCTCTTTATCTTTCATTTTCAGGGTCCCAGTTAAGCAATTGACAGAAGAAACCTAACGCATCCTTCACCTCATCTTTCACGCAACTTTTGTAGCATTGGCTATATATGCTTCTGCGATGAACTTCGATCCAAAACCTTCTAGTTAATGTGATGTGAACAAGTTGGTATATAGTTTAAGGGGTCTCCATAGATGAGGAAAAAAGAAGAAGAAGAAGAAGAAAAAGGTTCTTCGGCCGGCTTATCAAAATCTTATGTAATAACGTTAACTTTGGCAATGACAAGAAACATGAATAATCAAAGCTTCCTTTGACATTGACAATTAATCCTTGATCACCTGGAAATTTTCATTCCCTCATCCTTAAGTTTTGCTAACCTATGGTTAACTAGGCTTGTACTTATTGCAGTTGGCCAGCAGGCAACATTAATAAGCAATTCACCAATTGTTTTAAACATCCTTTTCAGAATTACCTGTAACGATTGCCAAATCAAAGAATTGCCGCTTGATTGCTGTCGGACTCCAAATAGTCACACTCAATCGTTTTTGTAGCATTAAAGGTTATATATATGAAGCTGCCTAGTGTTTATCTCATCTAACGAAAGTGACATGGGATAATCTTATTATATGGCAGCACCAGCACAACTGTGGGAAGTAGACGAAGTGTTAGGGGACAAGATCCTCTGTCCAGTTTTATAGTGTCTTATTGCGTCCAGTAAATCTCAATCATTTATTTATGCGGGTCTCGCGTGGGCTCTACATAAATAAACGTGGAACCCACATAAATAAATGGCTGAGATTCACTGGACACAATAAGACACCATAAAATTGGACAAAGGATTTGAACCCAAGTGTTAACAACATGGGTTGCCCTCAGTAGGTGGCGACAAAAAACTGTCGTTTCCCTGTAGAGTTCATCATGCCTTCGATCCAAGTTGGGTATACAGAGCCTTCCAGGCTGGACTTAGGGATTGGAAAGGTCGAGTCCCGAGGTCGGGACTTAACCCATAATTCTTTTAAATGCTGTATTTAAAAGTGGAGGCAGGCTAAATTTATTGGTATTAATTAATTAATTAATTAATTTTAAATTAATAACTCATTTAAAAAATTAACAAATAATTTATTAAATATCACGTAGACTTAAATATTTCACAGTACAGCTACTAATAACTGCAGGCTGTGGTTGTACCGTTATAAATAAGAACAAAGATAGTTAGACAAATAATTCATTACATAGCCCAATGAAGAGCTATTCAATACAATAATTCATTACATAGCCCAATGAAGAGCGATTCAATACAAGGCCGTACAAAATGCCAAGTTGCTACAAATATGATCTTACATCCAATGATCAAGTCAGCTAGTTAACGTGATGGCATTGGTCATTCCAAGCTCCATCTTCTTTTCAGTGAATTGCTCATTCTATCTGTTATTTTGTTAGCTAATAGTATCTCCTTAATCCAGCAGCAAATTTTATGAACAAGAGTATATTTCTTTATTTTATAATTAGCAACAATCTGTGGTTCCTTTGATGTCAGATGGAGTATACATAATAGTTTATGCAGATAAGTTTGACCTTTCCCCAATACTTTATACCGGTTCTCAGCCCAAATAAGAATCAATGGACAAATCTGATTCATGTTGTGTTACATTTTGGTCCAAATTGTACAATTTTAACTTTATTGAAAAAATAGATGATTGCTAGTTTCAAACTCTAGAAAGTATAAAGTGAATAATAATCGGTGGATCATCAAATTTTATCTTTATTTTTTAATCTCTTCTTAGCAGCTAACAGGTTTAATTTTTTTTAATTAAAGGGAAACTAACGAAAACAGATTACAAAACAAGTCTGGAGAAACGGATCCCCAACTTATCCTCTAAGAGGAGATGTTGGCACCCGATAGGTGTGTTATCAAAATAAGTGACACTGACGTCAGAATGTTGTGAATCGTTAGCTAGTCAGTCTGTACATCTGTTGCTCTCTCGGTATATATGTCGATGAGCAACAGTCCAGTTTCGGATAAACAGTTCTTGAATACCCATTACAATGGGGTTAAGGACCGATGAGCGATTGTCCGAGGAAGAGAGGATATGGTGCACTGCGAGAGAATTCACTTCTAGTTCTATCCGGTGGAAGCCCAGGTTTCATGTGATCGAGAGCTCTGTAAATACTCCCCATAATTCTGCCGACAACGCAGTGCACCATCCTAGATTCTGAGTGAATCTGCCAAGCCAATTGCCTGCACTATCTCGTATGAGGCCACCTGCTGTAGCCGAGAACTGGGAACGATTGCACGCTCTATTTGTGTTTAATTTTACCCATCCAGAGGGCGGTATGCTCCAACCGATGAGCTGCCCTTGACGAGGACGGTAACCGATATCAACTCGGCTTTGTCACAAGGTAGACTTAGTAAATTTGATCTGTATAAGATAAAATGAGAAAAATTGGTAAGGAAGGCCAATTGAATGCTCATCAAAACATGAGAGCCCTTTTTTTTGGTTACTTCTTATTCATAAATAATCATGGCAAGATCCTGGGGCCACCACCATCTCAAGTTCAATTCAAATGGGGTCGCCTAGTCACTGAACCGAGACATCAATTGAATTGCTTGCACATTGAAATTATTTCATGCCTCATAACATCTCCGCCACTTGGAGAAACACTTGGAAACTTGTCCAACGGCCAAAAGACTTGAATATGATGGTTATGTTGAAGTTTGAAATAGTGTGTCCAGATAAGAAGTCTTTAAGACTGTTAATATTTTTTCAATATTGGAATATAAAAGTGCTCTAATTCTTTGATTGAAACTTTGACTACAGAAGGTCTTAGAATATGATCCAAATCTAACTTGGAACTTCCGCAAATAAGTCTGAAGCCTTAAATTCAACTAGAGCACTAACAGAAAGTCTTTAGAAATTGATCCAAATCTAACTTCAACTTACGCAAATTAGTCTGGAACCTTAAAATTTGGCCTGAATTAAACAGACAATCAAGAACTAGAGCACTTTTATAATCCAATATTCTAAAAATATTAACAGAAAGTCTTGGAATTTGATCCAAATCTGACTTGAACTTACGCAAATTAGTCTGAAACCTTAAATTTTGGCGTGGAAAACTGAAGTGTAAGTAGAGTTTAGAACTGAATTTGGTGTTAGGCCTGTGAAAAAGAATTTGCACCTTAAGACTTAAATCCACCAATTTCCATCTCTATTTGTCTCCAGTATTATCTCTTTCATTTATTATCGGAATGGATACACGACTAAATACTTGATTGATTTGGATTGATTCAACTTTTTAAGTCGAGCTTGTAATGGATAGTTATTTTGCTTTGAAATCCATAAAATTAGTCATTCTTCAAAGGTGGTGAGGGAAAACCAGTAGTCTGACGAGCCTGTCAGGCTGATGCCACTCTACGATAAGGAAACGGGCATAACAGCTCCCCACATACGACTTCCAGTTTTAACAGTAAGCTGACAAATTTGCTAATAACATCCCGAGAAATGAGAACAGAGCAACCGAATCAACTGCCCAGTTGCAAGTCCAGTGAGGTGCTACTGTAACTTCGTATCATATGCATCCTGTTATAGGCTTCAGAATTTCAGAAATTAGGCGTTTAAGTGAGACACGGTTCCCAACAATCATATCTTTTTTTTTGGGGTAATTTCCAACAATCATATCTTGATTCTTGAGGTGGCGCACCGCAGCCCCTAAAAACTCTTCACATAACTTGGTACAGTCAAGTTTAATGTCATCTCCAACTATTAACACTAAAATTTTACACTAATTGGTTTCATTGATTTTAGGTAAGGAAGTGAGTAAGAAGAGAGTTGCATAAGAATCATGGAAACTTCTTCAGATTCAATTCATTTATCGTCAAGTTTGAGTTTGTCTAATAGTGTGAAGCGTGCTTTATCAAACAAAATAGAAAATCTTATAGAAATTACTCATATGCCTGTAGAAAATCGTGTGAGTGAATCTTCTTTACCTTTGTTAAATTCATATAGTATATATTCTTGTGACTGTTCTTGGACGAGAAGTATTCATAGTATGTTATCTACTACTAGACCTTGTGTGAAAGAAATCATCCAAAGTTCCAAATGTACCAGTGTGGTCTCATGTCTACAATTGCAGAACAATACGTAAAGTTGGAAATCTCTAAAGAGTTGATCGCCTTATGAAGAGAGCAGAACCATACACATCTACATGTTATAGCAGACATGTATGAAGATAGATCGTACTCCAGTACAACGACCATATGTCCAGATCCAAATCACTGGAGCAGATCAAGATGCTAAAGCCATCATGGCTATTTTTCACCACCAGATGATCTATCGTCTGCAGAATCATGCTTTGGACTTAAACTTCCCAAACTCTACTTCGGATGCACTCTACATGGTTGCTAATCGAGCTACTGATTAGACTAATATCATTCAGATCCTGAAGCAGTTGCCTTCAAAGGAGCTTGAAAAGTTGATGCCAACAGAATGGATTATCAACTACCAGAAGTTATTCCACGCGCCTCACCGACACTCTTTCCATACAACAACACCTCCGATTCTGAAGACACTGAGAGATGGCTCAGTCAAATCCATCTATGCACGGCCTAGTGATGACACGCCTGGTCCTTCAACATCAGGGTCAATCCTGATGATCCAGCCCACTGAACAGTCAGATCTATCATCTAGGGCTACAAGCCTTAAGATCCAGCCCGTATTTTCTCATACGGAAGGTAAAGACGGTCCTCCTATCCATTATTTCAAATCCAATGGAGATCCAGTCTATTTAGTCATTATCGTGGACACTTTGTACGGGATGTCGACCCATCTATGTGCGAACCAGATTGTGAGATTTGTCTCAATCCTGAGTCAGATAGTGATGACGATGATCCAAGAAATCAATGGAGAAGGAAGAAGAAGTCAAAACCCAAATCTCGGTGCTTACCTTCTCAGTATCATCCTCTTGGTGATGATCCAGATCAAGACGATCCAAATGGTCTATTGATGATAGAAAGATCCTGACCAAGGTCTCTACGAGAGATGCTCAAGTCATCTAATACATGCAGATCTATGCCAGCAATTCCTATTTTGACTCCTACTCTTATATCCTGTGTGATGGCAAGGCCAGATGAGGATCAAAATCAAAGCCTAGATAGTACATTCATCCTCAGACAACTCAAGAGAAACTACGACGATCAAAATCAAAGCCTACATCTGATCGTATGCCTAAGCCTTGAGTTTCTGAGTCTTCAAAGGTTCCAGAAGCGTCATCTTCATATACAACTTTTGAACCAGTTGAACAATGGAGAAAACCAGTATAGATACGTACACCACCAGAGTCTCCACCTCCAATTCAACCTTCCACCTCATCTCATGGGAAGGATAAAGCGAAACAGACATAGTACATCGCTACTCTGACTTCTAAATCTCTTGCAAATAATTCCAGTTCTTAATAAAAGAAAACTGATGCGGAAAGCAATACATCTGAAGTTTCTGCAACATCGAGTGTTCATTTGAACACACATCAAAGTCATCATATGAACCAGTCTCTTCACCATCGACTGATTCCTCAGCAAACTTTGCTAACTTATGAGAATTGTCTAATATTCTGATGACTATGCCTCAATATACTGAAGAACTAGAATTCAGTGAAGCAGAATCTGTTGGGACTGACCCCTTCAGACCAGAACCTGCACCTCAAACTCAGCTAGCTGCACAGGCTACAAGTCAGTCTTCGACAACTAAGCCTACTTCAGGACCTTGGTTCATATTTGATGATCTACCTCCAAAGAAATGGAGAGATAGACTTCATGAATTCGGTGCATGGATTGATTTATAAATGACTAGGCCAAATTATCACTTGCCAGATATTTTGTCTGAGTTCACATCCAGATTCACTGGTACTTTGCGAGAATGGTGGCAAAGTATTTTAGACTATCAACATCTTCAATACATTCAAGTATCAACTTCTAGAGCACTACTTGATGTGATTCATAAAGAATTTATTGGTGACTTCCAGTTGATTGACAAAAGAATCCGTCAAGAGTACTTCGGGTTGAAATGTTGTTCTTTTGATAAGCGTGATATTCAAAAGTATTATAAACGCATAACGGAAAGGTATTATCTGTTGAATGGATGGAATGATGTTAACTTACGTTATACTTTTATATCATCCCTTCCAGATGAAATATAGCCAGAACTACAACGGACCATAGTTTCTCTACAACGAGATATGTATACAATTTCTCTTGGAGAAATCTATCAGCTTGCTTTAGCTTCTCTTGACAATTTATGTGATCAGCATACTTTGTTCAAGAATATCTTTAAAGGAGGTCCAGTTCTGAAACAAGCTTGCAACAAGCCTTATCTCTAAATAAAATGTAAAGACAAAAAGACTTGTGAGCGTTATAGCAAAAGAAAGCTCATTCTTCTCAAGTCTACCAAAGGAGAAAGATCCACAGAAGGAAAGATGTAAAACCTTGAAAGAAGATCTTCAAAAAGAACATAAGCAGAAAGCGTAAATTCATGTGGTTCTTCAAGAAATCCTCACATCGAAACAAAGCTCGGTGTTTTATCTGTGGAAACTTAGATCACTTTGCTAATAAGTGTCCTCAGGCAATGAAGAAAGATGTTAAATTTCTTAAGAAACTTGAAACTCTTATGCCTATTCATCCTCAACGCAACATTGAAGAATTAGTTGAGGAACAGTCTAGTGAGGATAGTGATACACAGTTTATTGTCTCTGTGTCAACTAATGAAGAAGTTTCCATGGTTCTTATGCAACCCTCTTCTTACTCACTTTCTTACCTAAAATCAATGTTACCCGCCTGACAAAGATGCGAAGGTTGGTTATGTTTCCAAGTTTTACACAAGTAGTAGTGGAAAACCCTCTGTAGCAACGAGGCTTATAGGATTACAAGGTGATAAACACCAAAAGGTATGTGAACTATTCTTAAAATAGTCATGACTAGAACAAAAGACCATTCAGGGTTATGACTTTTGGTGCTAGTGGAGGACAGGATTCTTCCCGGCTTTTTGTTCTGACTCTGATACCACTCAGGGCCAGAACAAAAAGCTGGGAAGAATCCCGTCCTCCAACAGAACCTGGCTTTGATACCAATCAGGGACCCCGAAAGGCACACAGGGAAACTATGACAATACTCTGGTTAACCCAATGGTTAACACCACTCTAAACAACCACATCTGGTTGACATCATCGACTAACCAAAGTTGGATTGGAAGTATGTATCACTACGTAGGCTTCCAGTTATTAGAGCTAACAAACCTCAACGCTTATCCTTCGGCTACATGGGCACAAATGCTCACGCCTTTGAGGAGTTCCTACTTCACTCACGTACTCTTGCTCATCATTCCCCATTAATGCTTCTGACTCAAGGCAGCGGATACGTTTAGAAACAACAATTCCCAGATTGTCATAGACTTTCTGATACATAAGATCCTCAATTGAGGCGAGTGTAGAGCATACTCATCCTACATCTTGGGCACTGAGGTGACATGATTTTTAGGGTTTGAAGTTTTCAGAGAAGAGAAAGAGTTTAGAAGAAAACTAACTTCTTCATTGATATTTCATTTCAACGTGTTTACAAACTAAGAAGAACCCTACTTTTATAAGTGAAGCGAGGGGTAGGAAAGGAAATCTACCTAGAGACAAAATGATTACACGTTAACAAAAGTAATCTAATAATTCACCTAACCTTATAAAAAAGGAATCTACTTTAGCCAAAGTCTAAAGTTCTACAGTAGCTAGGTACAAAAGTCCTAAAGCACACAGTACTACTTTACAAAAGGTGAACAGGAAGATGATAAGATGGAATCTTCAATAGTATCGTGAAGTGATGCGTGAACCATCTTTAATCATTATTGCCTTCTAATGTCAAAGATAGGTCAGGGTCATCTGTCAATTCTATGTCTCTGTCAATTTGTTCAATCAGGTCATGGATGTTTGTTTGAGCCCAATTGGAAGGCCATGGTCCTGAAACAGAGTCGGAGTATTGGACTGGATTGCTGGATGGGCTAGAGATAGTGTTGAAGGCGAGATGATTTACGTCTCCTGCTTGGATATGAATCACATTGTCAATAATCGAGGCCTATTGTTTGGTGGATGGCAGATTTATTGGCTTGAGTAAAGCAAAATCACCATAGTAAGGTCCAAGAGAAGTGCACAGTGTAGAATATGCTACATCATTTATTTGATTCAGCTGATCGAGAAGACGATGTAATTCTTGAAGGAAAGAATATTGATCAGTGGTCCATGAAATTGTAGTGCGCCATTGCTAGATATGATTAAATGTGCACAGTTATCCAGACGTACTCATCACATAGGGACGGTGAAGAAGATAAAAAGTATATACTTCTTTATTTTGCAAAGGGGATTCCTATAAGCGATGGCTGGTTAGAATGTGGGACATTTCACCTCTCCATTTGTCAAGAGGTTGGAACCATTCAAGGAATGTCCATAGAAGAGATCTGAACTCAGTTGGATCTGAAATATGCCTGTATAGATGTAATGGAGAAAAGGCAATAGAGTAAGCATATAATGCTGACTTAGCCCACAAGTGCCGTAAGGTTAACATCATCAATATCATCATAAAGATGGTAAATCATTTTGTATGGCAAAGTTGGATCAAAGAAACTAGGGATTGACAAAATATCTTGCTTAAGCAAAACAAGGTGTAAATAATACAAAAGACTCTGTGGTAACAGTAGATACAGATCTTTTACAGAGGTAGGAGTTTTGGAAAACAAGGGAGGAAACTCCTTTCGATATCTAGCAAACCTAGGAAACTCCATTAACCAAAAGAGAGGAATAGGGACTTTAAGTGTAGAAGAAAGAAAGAGGAGTGGCTTCGAAGGTCTAGAGAGATAATCTGCAAGGATGTTCTTATGACCTTTGAGATGTCGGATATTGAATTTATAAGAAGAAAACCACTCTTGCCAGTGCAAAAATTGACTATTGGGAATCTTTTTTCTAGCTTGTTTTAGAATCTTGGGGAAAGAAGTATTATCCATTTTAATGACGAAGTGATAAGGAGTGAGGTGGATAGTAAACTTTTCAATACCTCGTTTGACGACAAGAATCTCCTTATAAGAGATATGATAGTGACATTCAGATGGACTGAAAGATCCATTAGCATGTTTGCAATAATGGCGTTGGTCATTGATGTCTTCCAGAAGGATAGCACCCCAGTGTGTGTCACTAGCATCGGTTTGGAGGATATGTTGTCCTCGATCAGGAATCTTCAATGGTGGAGGATCCTGACAGATTTGCTTAAGATGCTTGACAGTTGTAGTCTATTCTTTTTCCCAATGTGGTGGATTCTTGTGTAAGAGCTTAGATAAGCTTGATGTGTAGGTTGCCACATATGGTATGAAATCTCTGATGTAGTTGACAATCCCGAGGAATTGTTGAATTTGCTTTACATTGAGATTTTCATTAGGAAATTGCAATAATTTTTTTGCAATATATGGACCTGGTCGATAGAATCCATCCTTGAATTACATTCTAAGAAATTCTATTTCTGTTGTACCAATAATGCTTTTCGAGGCCGAAAGCATGATCCCATAGTGTTTTGTGAGATCTAAAAATCTTTGAAGAAGGGCCTGATGTTCCTCATGGGCCATTGAAAACTGTAGAATGTCATCGATGTAGATCAAGGCACTGTTGAGGATAGGCTTATAGATTTTTGTAATGGACTTTTGAAACAGTAATGGTGCGACTTTGATTCCAAAGGGCATCACAGTCCATTGGTATTAAGTATTGGGAATGCAGAATGCAATCTTGTAACGTTCTTCAGGGTGAACACCCAGTTGCCAAAAACCTGCTTTAAGGTCAAACTTTGAAAATAGAACAGCTTCCTTAAGAAATAGTACCTGTGTACTAATTTTGGGCAAAGGAAACTTGTCATCTTGCAGGAAAGCAATCAGAGGATTATAGTCTATTACTAGACGTTTCTTTCCACGTTTTTTCTTTGAACGTTTATTGACATAGAACGCTTGACAAGCCCAATCTGACTTTGTGGGCTCAACCAATCCTTGCTACAATAATATGGCACACTCATCTTGCGCAAGCATTAAGTCATCAGGGTTTATTCTTGGATGTGTGGCTTTCGTGGGATTAATATCCTCATTCTTTTTGAATGGTAAACTTATGAAAAAGTCTGAATTTTTTCACAGAGGATATGGATGAGTAAACTGTGCATAAGACTCTGGACAGTAGCTGTAACATCCTACCCCCGAAGGGAAGGGTAAAATAGTATTTTGGTCAGGGGTGAGAGTGATTAGGACTGATTTGGCATTTTTATGCATACTGGTATTTGTGAACAGTGGAATTGTT
>JANZLH020000011.1:659010-672950 GCA_026770325.2 Erythroxylum fimbriatum | reverse complement strand
AAAATTCTTATGCTTCTTGTCTTCCAAAGAGTATAAAACAAACTCCGAAATTATATTTTGGAAATGAGATAGATTGCTTTGTATTTCCTTTGTCCACTACTTATTTAGGATATGATATTAGGCCAATCAAGATACATATAATAAATGTTAATGACCTTTTATATCTCCTTTTATTACTATGATAAGAAATTGTAGTGGAAAAGCAAATGGGAAATAGATTCAGATTCTTATTTGCAAAGAGGTTGGTGATTTTGAGACTACCATTAAATTTATATAAAGTGGAAAGCCCCCTTTAATGGCAAGCCATAAGATGGAGGATATCTTTAGGATAGCTTGCTTAAACCACACCAATTTATATAAGAGCATTTTTTGGAATATTGGGCCTAAGTAACTATTTATATGATTTATTAGAGAAAATAGCAGATAAGTGCTTTAGCCAATAAATTGAATCTACTCTATTAGAGTTAGGATTAAAGCTTGGGGCTAAAGCTAATAGGTAGACAAAGTAGATTGATTGAGTTATGAGGATTGTCTCTTAGGACTTCCTTGACTATAGCTTAATCCTAAATTGTACTTCTGAACATTGAGAATTCATTGTTATATAGAGGACCATTATTACTTCAATAATCGTATCGGAATCTAGTAATACCTTCATCTCTAAGCTTATGTTTGAATTTCAACCTCATTTTTTCCCTTAGTCTTAAAATATGTAGCTTAGTCCATAAAGTATATATATAATCTTTTACCCCTAAAAAATTGTGTATGTACCCATTGTACCCTTAATGCTTCTTTATCAATTATTATTCTCCAAATTTTGTTAATTATAAGAACTTTATTTGTGAAATTTATTAGACAAATTCTCAAACTATGTTATTCTTTGATAGAACAAACCTCATTCCAATTAACTTTAGCAAATGATTTCTTATAGCATCACCAAACCATGGAAAGGGTTTGGGCATCTTTTGTATAGAATTAGTCAAGCTTTTAGGTAGAAATATGTGAGAGGTCCAGTCCATATATAAAGGAGAGGGTTTTATTACAACAGATGTCAACCCTTCCTTGTTTCTTCTATATCAAATAAATAAAGTCTTTGTGAGTTGGTCTTTTTCGAGAGATGGGGATCCCCAGTTAGGTGAAAGGGAACTTATTTATTTTAAGCCCTATCAATTGAGAGATCTAGCTAGCAAGATGTGTTGCACCTAATGAAAACTATTACATAACTCTTGTCTGTGTTTATTAAGAGGCTAAACAATTTCTTGAAAGTTTTAAATGCTATCATTAGTGTACTGATGGAATTAAGATCAACTCTTAAAAGGAGTAGCAGATCATCAATAAAAGACAAATTATGAATCTTGGACTTTTTTCATTTATTGTGGTATTTAAAGTTTATTTCTTGAGTAATGATTCTATGAATTAGTCTATAAAGAACCTCAATACATAGGATGAATAAGTATGGAGAAATTAAATCCCCTCTTGCCTAAACTCTTTTGCAACTTTGATAAGATTTGTAAGATCTTCATTTACAAAAATGCAATAAGAGATAGAATTGATACATTCTTCTATATAATTGAGGGATTGTTTGCAGAAACCAAATTTCTCTAGAGTCATTATCATCATCATACCCTGAAGTCCTGCAATGAAGCAGGGTCTAAGGGGCTTGATAGTACACAACCTTACCCCTATATTGTAAAGAGGTTGTTTCTAGTAGGCCCACATGCATATGTGATAGGATAATAGTGATGTAGGGTAAAAAGAATAAATACGTAAAGACTAGTAGGAAATCCATATATATACTTGATGGTGACCATAATCTGCTATTACCTTTCGCCTTGCAAAGACCAGCATTCACTCTATCGGAAGCCATCCCTCTTAACTCGCGCCTCTTACGTTTCTCGCAAGTACTATCTTAATAAATCCTCGAACGTTGAAAAGCATTACGGAATCAAAGGCATTATGGAAGTTCACCTTAATTGCATAACTCTTAAATGAACTTCTCCTGGTGTAGTTCTTGAAGAGTTTTTGAGCTAATAAAATATTGTCTCCAATTTGTCTTCCTTTGTTGAATGCATCTTAAGATAGATTAATGAGAGTACTAAGTACAACATTGAATCTTATGGTTAGTAGCTTGGCAATAATCGTGTAAATAGTATTCAATAATAAATTGTTCTAAAGTTTTTCGAAGAACTTAGATTAGGGAACTTTGGGATAGGAGTTATATAAGTCTTGTTTAGTTATTTAAGCAAGTTTCCTTTGTTAAAACTCAAGAATAACATTTGTGACTATTTGCTTAGTAAGCCTCCAAGTCTTTTCAAAGAAGAAAGTACTAAGGCCATCAAAGCCAAGTGCTTTATTACGTGTGAAATTAAATAGGACTTTCTCTACATTTGATTCATTGAAAGGTAAGAGCAAATTTTGATCATCAAAGCTAGAGATCCTAATAAATATTCGAGACTTAAAAACCTACAGAGAAAAACAACAAAATGATGCAGTGCCCAGGGAGTTGGAGAAGTAATCATAAGGTACCATAAATAAGTCCTCTTGAGGTTGTACCAAAGCACAATTTGAATTTTGAAGGGAGACAAGTCCACCAAAACTTTTCCTCGAAAGGAATGGTTTATGAAAAAGACAATATTCTTATCACATTTAGTAAGCCATTGAATCTTTGTTCTTTATTTAAGGATTAAATAATTGACTTCCAGAGCTCTTGTGTAATTGTGTGGAGATATTCTCTTAGCTTCTTATTTTGACGAATCTGTGGATTCTTAATAGAAGGAATGTTATGCCTTCGGTAAGGTAGCCTTAATAGTAGATACAACTTGATTAGTGTTACCATATCTCTTAAAATTAAGTTTCTTCAGCTCCTCATTGACTATATGAAGTTTTCTGATACAAATAAATGACTTGAATCCTTGAAAGTTAAGTCTCCATCCATTTTTAACAGTACTTCAAATCCCTAATCATCTTTCAAGTAATTGTTAAAACAAGACAGAATTTTATTCTGTTACTTCAAGGTCAGATCGTCAACTTCAACGAGAGAGTGATCTGAGAATAAAGGAAAGTTGAATACATCTTTGTTTTCTTAAAAAGTGCTAAGCCATTGGCTTTTAGGTGCTTTGCTAAAAAATTTTCTAAGGAACTACCTTCCTTGTTTCTTGTTATTCTATGTGTAATATTATCCCTCCATATTAAGATTAGTTACTTATTATTGACTCATATAGTCTCTTGAGATCATCAAATAAATTTCTAATGCATGCATTCCCTTTAACTTTAGATTGATGCATAACGTTATTGAATTCTCTACGTATCAACTAAGGATTATTTATATTAGGTTGCATATTCAGCTACCTTATCCCATAAAGAGCTTATTTGAAAAACAAAATTGAAAGCATAAACAAAGGTTAAATGGAAACTAATCCTTTCCCTCAAAAGACTTACTAACAAATGGATCAGTGGGTCAAGGGGCCATTGAACAATTGGAAAAATCCCAAGATCGCTATAATGAAAAAAATGATGAATTTTAACTCTATCAAGGTCAATAGCCAAAAAAATTCTACCATTATATTGAACATTATGGTTGGTTGTGATGGTCCAGTGGTTTTGAAGGAAGTTTAATTGCTTGTAAAAATTCTTTTTCATCATTATTTCCTAATAGTCTAATTAAGAGAGGTTTAATGTCAAGCAAGTAATCTCGTAAATTTTGTTATCTTTTAAGGCTATTGAGCCCTCTAACATTCCAAAAAAGTATAGACATTAAGAGGAAGTAGAGGAGTTAGAGTTATTATCCTTGTTCTTCCTTTTATATTTCCCCCTTATAGCCATTTTGAACTCTTTACCAGAGTCACAAACAATAGTTGGTGTGTTATCAGGTGTAGCAGACTTTGTAAGAGGGGAAGATGACTTTATAAGAGGGGGAACTAAGTAAGATGGCTTGTTCCCCTGTTGATAATGAAGGCTCATCTTGTTTATTAGCAATTGAGGTTAGGGATTTCAAACTTTCATCACCAAGAGGTGATTCTCATATTTTGGCATTATAGTAACATAATTGCCCATCCTTGAGGCATTTAAGGCCTATGAAGTTTCAGCATTAATTGTTATATTAAGCTCATATTTTCTATTGTGTTTATTCTCTTTTGGTGGGGCTTTAAGATTTATTAGCTTATAATAATCACCTCTAGTAAAGATCTTACTAATTGGAATCCATTTCCCACCTTAGTGCAAAAGATTTAATCTCTAATACAAAGTCTTAAATTACCTTGTCAATATCCTTAAGTCTCAAGATAGGAATCTGATCTAGCAAGTTTTAGCGTATATTAACAATGGTACAAATTGTTATATAACTTACATTTATCATATGAGTAGTAGCTTTAACTATATTTATTGGTTTATCAATAAAGCTTGTCAAATGACTGAGATCTTTAGTACTTTAGTATTCCAATAGGATGTGGTGAATGCTAATCCATATAAGGACTTACTTCTACTTCAATTTTTCAAGATGTATGTCTGGTCTCTATTTCTAAAGAAAAAAGGGCTTACCATTAATATGCTAGCGACCATTATAAATGATATTTTGTGCACTTGATTTAGTGTCAAATTTGAAGAAGAAGAAGAGATTATCATCATTCACTAAATCTCCTTCAAACTTAATTTCTTCCAATGAAAAAGATCTCAATAGTCCATTAGATAAGAAGTTAGATGATAATCTAAGAAAAAATCAACTAGAGTATATCCTTATTTAGAAGATACTTTTATAAGGGCATCTAATGGTAAAGCAACGATAGAGATATCCTCTAACAAGGAAAGAGAACAATAGTGAAGATCCTAGAAGGGAGAAACATCTCCTAAAATATGTCATCACGAAAGTTTGAGGGATGGGTATTCCAAAGGAGTATAACTAGGTGACTCTTCAACAATGGTGGTAAGTGAGTTAGTAATTGTTAAACTAAGGAAGGTTCCAATCGTTGTTTTAATGATAGCAAAACATAATTACAACTAATGTGTTTACTATTTTGATGAAAAGAAATATTAGAACAAAATGAATCCATAACTAAAAAGATATTGTATGAAGTTCATAAAGAAAAGTTGAAGTTTGCATTTGATGAAATGAAAACCAAAACAAGAACAAAAGAAGATCAAGGCTTATCGAGGTTATTTCAATTTTTTTAATTATTTATAAGCTCACTTTGTCAAGTTGATGATCTAAAAAGCACACTATACATAATCATTTCATCTTACTTTATTGCATAAGTCTTTACATTCATCAAGAGAATATTTTGGGAAGTGTTTTAATCCTATTTGGATTAAACAAATTGGTTTTGAGTATTTGAGGTGCTAAAATCATGTTTTTAGGGTGATTGTTTGACCTACATAGGTTAATGGTCGACCAATATAGGTTAAAGTTGTTAAATTTGAAGTATTAATAGTTTGTTGTAAAATTGGTTGATGTATTGGTCGACTAGTATGTCATACTTGTTAACTAGTATCCTTTACTAGTTGATCAGTGTCCAACATCTAGTGAATATGTTGTTGTAAATGCATACTAATCGACTAGTATAATGTATCAAATACAGGTAGCTCTTAGCTCAGCTATTTTAGGTCCCAAAAACATTATAACTAATTTTTTTGAAAAAATTAAACTCAATATATTAAAAATAGTGGAGAGAGTTAAGTGCTATACAACTTAAGGAGAGTAAGCATACTCTCCAATGACAAAACGGCAACGCAAATGGCAAACAAACCAAATACAATTGTTAGACAAAGAGATAATTAACAAGCATTGGATGACAATGTATCAGGAGCCACTATATAAAGAGTGGATAGCGTATCAAGAGCCTAAGAAGGTTCTGGATGGTAAAATAATTAGAAACACCCACTTCTTTGTAGATTGATGATTAAAATCTTCCCCAAAGGGTTGGAATCTTCAGAGCCAATGGAAGTCACTTCTCATAACAATCAAGCCATAGGTGAGAAACTCTCTTTGGATGCTTCTTTCCTTGCTTAAACTTCATTTAATCGGTTATTTCATGTCTGCTTAGGCCATATTTGAGTTGAGGATCTCGTAGAAAAGCTCCTATTTTTAGAGATCGCCAACCTCTTATTAGTTAGCATTAAGAAGGTTTTAGATGTTATATACACACATTTTAAAGAGTTTTCAATCATTTAAGCACTATTGTGTCATATTTGTGTGAGTGAGCTATTTTGGAGTTAGCAAATAATAGTAAGGTACTTTAAGTTGTAATAATTTGTTAGGGAAATGTGTTACTGTATTTGGAGGTAATATAATTGAGATTTAGGTTCCGCTTCACCTTAGAATAAGATTATAATAATGGTCCCTTTTAAATGAGAAAGATTGTATAAAGGTTATTTTTCACCTTGAAAGAAGAATTATAATGGAATTCCAAGATGAGTCTTGGGAGTGGACAATAGGTAAGAGATTTTGCCAAGCCACTATAAATCAGTTTGCATTATTGTTTCCCTATCCTCTTTAAATTATTCTTTATCATTATTTAGTTATAGAAATTATTGAATTTTGTAAACACTTAATTCACCGCTCCCCCTTGGGTCTATTAAGGACTAATAAGTGGTATCAGAGCTAGCATTTCTAACGAAATCTTATATTAAAGATCATAATGGCTTATTTAGGATCATCATCATCATCTAACCAAAAGGGATAAAGCATTAAGAGACCACCTTTCCTTAATGACAGTGATTACCTTTATTGGAAAAATAGGATGAGATTCTTCTAAATATTCGAAAGTGTGGACCTTTCGAAAATAATGTCAAATGGTCTTTATTTTTACTAAAATTGCATATAGGAAAAAGTACCTAAATTAAAGAAAGAATGGTAACCTCAAGATAAGAGAAAATTCCCTTGAATAAAAGCCATATATTCTATTTTATGCATTAGGAAGAATAAATTTAATAGAATCTCTATGTGTGAAATGAATCTCGACTTTTGACATACTTTAGATGGTACACATGAAGGAGCCAATCGAGTAAAAGAGAGCAAAGTAAGCATGCTAACAAATTAATATGAATTGTTTCAAATGAAGCATGATGAAAGCATTCCTAGCATGTATACTAGATTTATTGATAATATTAATACTCTTAAAGGTCTTGGAAAGACCTATACTAATGTTGAAATGGTAAGAAAATTGCTTATGTACTTCCAAAGATGTAAGAAGCTAATGTGATGTTCATATAAGAAGCTACGGATCTAAAAATGCTATCATTGGAGGAAAATATTGGATTTCTCCTCACATACGAAATGATGCTCTAAAAGACACAAGAGGAGATAACGCTTCCTAAGAAAAAGGATTTAGCATTTAAAACCTTAAAAGAAGATTCGTTAAAGAGGAAGAGACATTAACTAGTGAAAGTGAAGAAGAAGAAATTGGCTTATTTATTAGAAAATTCAAGAAATTCTTGAAGAAAAAATTCTCTAAAAGATAGGATTTTAATGGAGGCAAAAGTGATTTAAAACATAGATACTCTAACATTATTTGCTCTTTGAATGTATAAAATTGGGCCATATAAAGTCACATTGTCCTCAACTTAAAGATATTAAGAAATATAAGAGAAAATTTAAGAAGAAGAAGAAAGACAAGAAGAAAGCACTTAAAGCATCAACTTGGGATGACATAAGTGAATCTAAAAGAGGGCATTTGGAAGAAGACATATCTCATATATGCTTTACCACTATGGACAATGATTATTTAACATCCAACCCTAATTCTTGTAACATTGATGATGACATGATATATGATGAATTATTTGAAAGTCTATAAATTATGAGTAAGAAAAAAGAAGAAATTGTCTTTAAAACGGAAGATAAGAAAAACAACTAGATGCATGCATAAGTGAGAATGAAAAAAAAGTAAATTGCATAGCATGAAAGCATAAAAAATGTAATTATTGGTGAAAATCATGACTTAAAGTATTAAGGCATAAGAATGAAATATTGAAAAAGGAAATTGATGCTCTTAATGATTCTTTATCCAAATTCACTAAAGGGAATAAAAACCTAGAAAACATGTTAGGAGCTCAAAGGACTTCCAATGATAGACATAGAACTGGATATAAAAATAAAGTGTTTCCAACACTAAAACTACTTTTGTTAAAGGAAAACATTTACATTGTGAAGAACCATTGCCTAGAATGACAAATGACCATGGACCATCCACATCCTAACAAACATATGAAGATGACACATTCACTAGGGCTTAATTAAAGAGAAAACATCATGCTTTCATATATGGCTCACAACTTAGGTATAACATTCAATACTCTCTAGGAAAGAATAGGCATAATTTTTATGATAAAATGCAAACCCACTCTTACCCTTATAGAAGCAAACCTACTCTTACCCTTATAGAAGCATGCATTAAACATTCATTCATAGGCATTATACATATAATTATGGTAGGAATTTTCACCATCTCAGGAAACCATTCAACACATTTAATGTCCAAAGAAAACTTCCTTATTATGCATACTCACATAGAATTCTAAGCAATGAATTTATACATCATCATCACTCATATAATATGGTATGTCATTTTTATGGTAAATCTAGACACGTTGATAGGTTTTTCTTTATCAAACAAAGGATGGAAAGCAAACCCTGAAAAGTGTGGGTTGAAAAGAAGAAGGAACCCCACAATTAAGGAACAAAGTTTATTTGGGTTCCTAAAACACATTGATTAATTTAATTTGTAAGGATATTAGAAAAAAAACAAATGGTATGTAGTAGAGATAGTAATTATTAAATTGAATATTATGGATGAGTTTATGCATTTTATCTTAATGAATCTAACCTTGTCACTTTCAAGAAACTCTTAAAGATGTTATTGTAGGATATGGAGAATTTCGCCACTAAAAGTTTTCAAAAGAGACAATTGTTGAACTAAGTGTGAGAAATGAGAAAGATGAGAAGCCTTTAATAGATTGTCAACCCGAGAAAATTTCTTATTCAAATTTATCATAAGCAATATTCAACATGAGTTAATTATTAGCTCATAATTTAGAAATATGTGAGAACTTGTATTTATATATGAATTTGAGTATAAACCCTTGATGATGATTGTTTATGTTTGAATTATGAATAGAGTATTTAAGAATTATTTTTAAAGTGTGAACCGTAGTACCTAAACTTAGGGTTCATTGTACAAAATGAAGATATTAAGTTAGAATTTGCATTAATTAGTTAATTATTTCACTAAAATTTTGAATAAGGATAATTGTTAATTAGCAGTGAATTAGGAAAGTTTGATGTAAACTTCATAAGATAAAGACCCCCCTTCATTTTCTTAATTGACTTTGTGTGTTTGAAGTCTCTTTTAATGTTTGTGATAATTATTAATCAATGACCTTTTAAGTGTTTTGATGTTTGAATTTGGGTTTTAAAGTTATTTTTTAGCTTTTCAAAACACATTAGTTGAATGATGTCCTAATATGGTCAACCAGTGTAATAAGAATTCTTGTTTTTTGCCTTTCCAATAAGTTTGTTCTTTGTTTGGTTAAAGGTTTGTTAGTCAAATTAACCACATTGGTTGACCAATGTCTTAGAGTAGTCGACCAATTTTCCCTTTTCTAAGAATTTCATAGTTTTAGCGAGTTTGTATGATGTTCTGGTCAAAATTTTGGTCATTCAATTACTCATACTAGTCGACCAATGTGTTAGGGTGGATGACCAATATCCCCTTATTTAGTTAGTTTGTAAATAGAATGGATTCATATACTAGTCAACCACATTAGTCATTGATCGACCAGTATAGTTTTATGGTCAACTAATATCGCGAGTTCAATGCAAAATTTTAGACTTCTCCTCTTCTATTCAAACTGCCCCATATATCCTATTCAAGACAAACTATGGTCGACTGGTATAGCCTTGTGGTTAAACAATCATTATCTAAGGTCTATCCCCTTATATGTTCTTTTATTTTTCATCTTGTATGTTTATATTTTCAAAATCCTAAACAATTCACTCTTTTCCTTAAAAAAAACATCATCCCCTATTTCATAAAAATCTCATTAATTGCATTGAAATTTTGTTATTTTTGGGTCTCAAATTTGGGTTTTCAATATTTTCTTAATTAAAATTCATATTTTCAAATTGATGCCTGTATATTTAAATTGCAAAAGGAGTGAAGGTTGTTTCCGTTACAATTATATCGATACATCTTTAATTTTGTTCAATATTCGTATTTTGGGCACTTTTCATGTTCTTATTTTAAAAAATTTTGGGCATTCAAAATTATAAATTCTTTTATGAAATTGCAATTAGGGACATCTCTATCAAAATTGACCTTTTATTTTGACTCCTTAAATATTCAATAAAATTTTTTAATGAGAAAGTTTTTCATTCTTAATAAAATACATTTTGATTATTTCTACCAAGTTAGTTTGAAGCAAGAAACTTCACATTTTGTATTTTTAGATAATGATTTCTCTTTGATAATTCCAAAAAGAGGGAGCAAGATCGATGATATTAGATTTAGGAGAAGTAATGACATTAATGGGGAGAGATAAAATTTAGTGGGGGTAAATGTTTTGTCATTTTTGTATTTTTTGCACTTTACATGATATGTTTGAGTAAATTTATGACACCTATAATGAATCTATATCTCTTTGAAGTTGAATATCTCTGATATTTTTAATATTGAATTATGCTTTTCATATTGAATTATGTTTAACGCATGAATTAAAGGGGAGCTAGTCACTATCTTGATATTTATTTATATGCTTAATTTTGTTATTATTTTTCTTTAATATCCAAACATTTTTTTAGTCATAAAAAAGGGGAAAATTGTCAAACCAATAGAAGCTTTAATAGATTTTTTGAAGATTAAAAAAAATACTACTAACATGTTTTATTATTTTGATAAAAAAAAATAGAGCAAAATGAAGCCATAAACTAAAAAAGATAGAGTATGAACTTGATAAAAAAAGTTGAAATTTGCAATTGATGAAATGAAGATCAAAACCTAATAAAAGAAGATCAAGGCTTATCAAAGTCATATCTTATTTTGTATTATTATTTGTAAGTTCACTTTATTAATTTGAAGATCTAAAAGCCTCACTAATCATAATCATTTCACAAAACACTATAAAAAGGTTTTTCTCATAGGATTTGGCATCAAGAAGTTTTAGGTGTTAAATATATACATTTTAAAGAGTTTTTTAATCATTCATCACTCTCTCATTTTTGTATGAGTGAGCTATTTTGGAGTTATCAAGTAATAAAGTATATTACTTCAAGTTATAATATTTGATTAGGGGAAAAGAACAAATATAAAAATGTGTGAATTAGGTGAACTAACCCGTAATTATAGCACTAATTGGAATTTATATGGCTGGAGATTGACTTTGATCATGAACATATTACAACAGAGAATTAATTTCTATCAAACATAGCTAATTTTAAAAGAGTAACTTTAAGTATTTTGTATCATATACGTTAACATGCAAATAGAGTAATATTTAATATTTTCAATTTAAATACATATTGATTTGCCCTTCACCGTCAAGATTCCACTAAGTCCCACCTGCACATATATGTACCATGATAAATTTTCAAACGTGATTATTGGGGGGCCTCCAGAAAAGATTCTTAAACAGTAAAATCACCTAACTCAATCCTGATTAGTCCACCTGTTTGGAACTTCCAATTCTTAAGCAGTATAATCACTTACCTTAATCCTGATTAGTCCGTCTGCTTGGAGCTCCCAATCTACAATATAGTCATAATTGGCGACCGACGCTGCCTTTCTAACCACAAGCGTCACCTTTGGCCTTACTTCTCTAATCTGCAAAAGACAAATTACACAAGAAATTACATGTTTATCATTAAATCTTTTAATATATACTTAATGGTCTTCATCAATCATACTAAGATTATGAAACTTAATATACCACTAACCTCTAGACTTCTTTAGACCATAGATTCCCTTTAACAATTTGAACACATAATTCTCTTGTCTCTTCTCGATTAAGCCTAGTGGTTGTTTAACCTAGAATTCTTCATTTATTTCTTCATTTAAGAACATATTCTTTACATCCATTTAATGTAAATCAAGATTCATTCTAACTACTAAAGCTAGAAAAAGTTGAACTAATGTAAACCTTGTAACAAGTGAGAATGCTCCCCTTTATTCAATCTTTCCCCGTTATGTGTATCATATATTTTGCCACTAAATGTACTTTTCATCTTTCAAAGCTATAACAAGTCTTTTTATTAACATTTAAGAACTTATTTGTTCTTAATAGCTTTATGTCCTTTAAAAAGATTAACCAATCCTTATACATATTGTGCTTGTTAAATTCCATCATTTGTTTTCTATTGACATAACTCACTTATTCTTACAAAACTAGATAGAGCTTTTTTATATTTCTTGAATCGTTATTTTCTTGTGGAACTATCGAAAAAGGTTTTTCCCTTTAACAAAACTTTTTAAGGAATTAATCCACCTACAATCTAGGCATAATTAAAAATTTTGAGAAATATATCTCTTTACTTTCATATTGCTCCCACTCGAATCAAGTAGTTATAAAGAACTCCTATTAGGCTACAATTGTCATTAATTAGAAATCAATTCGTCATCTCCTAAATTGCTCTCACTTCGATGAATTTTGTCCAATTGATTTTGCATTACTGGATGATTCTAATTCATGATCCTATATATATTGATAAATTTTGAGCTTTAATTTCCTGATTTATAAAATCATTCTCTAAGAATGTGATATCATGTGACTCAAATTTAATTGCTTATTTATTACTTTATTCATCTTTGGATATATACCTTTTGAAATGTTTAAAATATCTTTTACAGATGATGTTCTTCCATAGGGAACCTAATTTCCTATATTTATGTGAGGGACCGTGAATGTAAGTAATAAACACATTCTCATGAATTGAGATGTGATAAATCATACCTCTTACTTGTCTATATCTCATACACTATTTTAGGAATTGATTTAATAGCCACTCGATCAAGTTCATATTTGATCGTTAATAATACACCATCCTAGTAGGTGATAGACATATTTGCTTATGTCATAATAGACCTAACCATTTTGAGAAGAATTTTATTTCTCCTCTATATACCACCATTTTGTTAATGAATTTAAAGAAGGGTTAATTGTTAAAAAAAAATCTAAACTTTACTCAATTTTGCAATATTAGTCCAAACTTTAAAAAGTGGTGTGCTAAATACTCAAACTTTCAATTTTTGGAAAAATAGCCCGATGTTAATTACAATACTGTAATTTAATTAAATACTAATTAGACTGAAATAAGATGCAATTTCTTGTATTAGTCCTTATTTAAAGATATAATATTTAACTTTTAAATTTATCAAACTTTATAATCAATTTCAACTTGATTAAATTACCTTTTCTGTTGGAACCCGTTTCCGGATGCCCAACCTCTTACGAAAGACCAAACTAAACCCGAGCATATCTGTTGGATCCCGAATCCGGAACCCAATTACTTAATCCGAAAGCCTCATACTGATATATGATTCGGGTCCTAACCGGAAAACGAAACGAAAGAACAGAAACAAAAGCAAATTGAAGGTTCGGAAACGAAAACGAGATGAACCGAAACGAATCGAATCGGATAACAAAGTACGGAAACAAAACGAAAACGGAAGCAAAAGCAAATAAAACTGAAAGGCATAAGGCGGAAGCAAAGCGAACATATGGTTCAGACGAACTTGTGGGCAAATTTTCGTACAAATTCAACTAATCTGAAAATTGGACTTTTTTTTTGTTGCAAGAAAGGGTAGAAAACTTATTGAGAAAATCAATGGTTCGAAAATCGGGAGAATCGGAAGTCAATTGCAAAAGTTATAAGAGGAAAACCAAAAATGACCAAATGAATAGTAAATGACCAAATGAATAGTAAAAAGTCAACTTCCGACCCTCATAACTTTTTACTCCTA
>JANZLH020000011.1:627352-652920 GCA_026770325.2 Erythroxylum fimbriatum | reverse complement strand
GATATGGTAGATGATGTTACTAGGAGGAAAAGGAAATACCCTGTTTATGATGAAAATGCAGCTGAGCCTTACATTGAATTAGGGATTATTTTTCTTAATCATTTGCAATTTAAGCGTGTAGTAAGTTTGTTGTCCATCAAAACAAAAAGCGCTATCCTGTTTACCAAAAATAAGCCTAACTTTGTCCAAGGTAAATGTAGGATAAAGTACTGCCCTTGGTATATATATGGATCATTTGATAGGACGTTGCAGTCATTTCAAGTTAGGAAATTCAGGAACAATCATGACTGTAATAGGATATATACAAATTCTAGGATGAACACCAACATCTTATCTGACTTATTAGAGGATAAGTGTAAAAGCCCAAGTCCCCCGCTCGTAGATATTGTCCTCTTTGGGCCCAATCCCTTAGTGAATCCGAGTCCACACGATTTTGCCTTTCTCAAGCCCTTAGTGGCTCCGAAAAAACGCGTCTACGAGGGAGAGGTATTTGCACCCTTATAAGGTATGCTTCGTTCTCATCCGATGTGGGATTCCCACCCCCTTAGGGAGCCCAGCGTCCTCGTTGGTCACAATGGCCTGGGTACTGGCTTTGATACCATTGTAACAGCCCAGGTCTCCCGCTCGCAGATATTGTCCGCTTTGGGCCCAATCCCTTAGCAGATCTGAGTCCGCACGGTTTTGCCTTTCCCAAGCCCTTAGTGGCTTCGAGAAAATGCGTATACGAGAGAAAGGTATCCACACCCTTATAAGGAGTGCTTTGTTCTCCTCTCCAGCCGACATGAGATCGACATTCATTGCTTAATAACATTAATCCCAATAAGATTCTTACAATCTATTGTTGTTCAATTCACAAATATCACAAATTGTTCAGTTCACTAATAATTAAATGTTAAGCTTACATTTTTTCCTTTCCCTTTGAAGATGCAGTTTGACTTTGTTGGCTTGGATTCACATGCGCAGTAACAACTTCCTTCCTCTTTATTGATTTCTGCCCAAGGTTTAGTATTCTCTGACTTCTCCTTCCAGGTTGTAGATAAAGTTTGAATGTTTGTTAAGTAGTATGAATTAATTAATGTTTAGTAAGAATGCAAATATTTAACACTTACATTTAGTATCTGCAACCTTGTGGTTTCATTTGTGTATACCCCCATCCTTTCCATCCATTTCTTAATCTTCCTATTTGCTTCTTATTGAAGAGAAGAGTATATGACAGGCCTTTTTCCTAAAATTTTTTCTTAAGAATTTGGACTATATATGCCAGCTACCAACATCCTCATTCTGCTTCCATCATTTGTAGCACCATAACCAGGCCCTCTTCTCCCTTTAGTTTGGTTCTTAGCGGTGGCCTTTGAAGATGTACAGATATTTGTTGTTTCTAAAGCACCTCTAGGTGTTGGGAGAACAACTGAAGTTGTTGCACAAGTACTTCCACATATATGAGCAGTACTTGAGGTGTTGGTAGTACTTGAAATAGTTATGGCCTCTATAGATACAGACATAGTAGCAGAGGAAGAGGCAGAAGCAGACGCTTTTGCTCTTTTCTACCTTTCTTTTCCCTTTCAGTGTTGGATGCAAATTTAGAGGCACTTACTAGGTTGTCAGTGTTGGTTTCAACTGTGGACATGTTTTCAAGGGTTAATTGTGAGTTCTTTGTGCTTTGCTCCATATGGAAATCAGTTGACTGGTCTGGTCTTAGATTTTGAAAATGGGCTAGAACCTACTATTGATAACAGTGATAATAGAACAAAAAACCTAAAAGATTACCACTACTATGGAAAAGAATCTTAGTTGTACCATAAAAGGAAAAAACAACTTGGAAATTACCTCTCGACCCTTCCAAGGACAACCTGTTTCGTTGTGTCCTTTTGTATGACAGTGGCTAAATGTAATGATCATGCCCCTCCTAGACATGTGGTTAACATTTTGCTTTTTATTTACTTTTGTATTCTTTTGAGGCTCATCAATGCCTTTCTTCTAATTATTTTGGGCCTACCAGCCCCTTGTTTGAATTATGGTGGCTTAATAGTTTCTTCATTGCTAATGGGTCAGTCCTTTATACCAGGCATCGATTGAATTGCCTTCCCATCTGCTTTGACATATTCATTCTTCCATAACCAACTAGAAGTGTACTCTTCAATATTAACCCTACTATCTCTAATAACACATATGACATGTGCACGACGAATGCCAGAGAGGGTATATCTCATACAAGAACATATTTTGTTTTGAAGCCTCATCACACATATGTTCTATCCATTATCAATCTCGTACCTTCCTTCTCCATTATGATGCACTGAACAATGTTGAGTAATCATGTAACTCTTCTTAATTGCTTCCCATATTCTTGGCCCTAAATTACCCTTTCACTTGGTAGCCTCTTTCCTTTTTTTCACAATTCTTTTCATCAATTCTCTTCTAATATGCCCAAATAACCCTAAAATTCACATTTTCCTTTCACTAACCAGAGTTTTATTGAAGGCCTCATATAAGTTATTTTCAATCAACTCAATCATAGAATCTTTCCTCTGGAAAGCCCGGCACAGTTGCTGAACTGGTGCATAACTCTCAATATCTTTTATTTCCCTTTACTTCTTGGCTCTGAACTTATCCAAATTTTCTTCATATTCCCTTACTGTGAAGGACTTTACAACTTTCCAAAAGTGCTCCTTCATCTCTTCCTCTTTATGTCCTCTTCCATGCCAATTCACATAAACATGTCCAGTACAAAACCTGTGCTCAACATCTGGACATAAATCAATAATGGCTCTATCAAGTCCTTGCAAGGGAAAACATAACCATTTGAATAGGCATGTGGACACAACTCTACATATTTCATAACAGTTACATTTTCAATGAAAGACAAACAAGATTGATGTGAAACTTTACCTTTTGTTGGTCAATCATAATAGTCCAACTAATACTGGAGCCCAAGTGAGGTAAATCTTCTTTCAGCCTTTCAATGAACCACTTCCATGTGACTATTGACTCAACTTCAACCATAGCCCAAGAAATGGGAAACATTTGATTGTTTCCATCTTTTCCCATAGCAAATAGAAGTTCACCCTTAGTTTTCGTTTTCAGCCAACATCCATCTAGGCCAAGAAATTGCCTACATCCATGCCTAAACCCATGTTTAATAACTTCTAGTCATATGTACATTTTTTCAAATACAGGTGGAGATATTGGAATTGGCCGAGATGCAGTCAATATAATAGTGCTTCTTGGGTTGATTTGCCTAATCACTTCAGCATAAGACCAAAGCTTCCCAAACTCCTCTTCAATGTTGATGACAACACTGTCTACTATCTTTTTCTTTACTCTTTTCACCATATTCATAGACGCTTCAACACCTAAATATTACTTAACGTAAAATTTGGTATCATCATTCTTCAAAAATGGCTCCCTTTTAATCATATCCTTTAATAAGTCAAATAAGATGCTGGTGTTCATCATAGAATTTGTATATACCTTATTATAGTTATGATTGTTCCTGAATTTCCTAATTTGAAATGACTGCAGCTTTGTATAAAATTCTCCATATATATACCAAGGGCAGTTCTCTATCTTACATTTACCTTAGACAAAGTTGGGCTTATTTTTTTTAAATTTGACAACCCTCTTTGTTTTGATGGACAATAAACTCACTGCACGCTTAAATTACAAATGACTAAGAAAAATCATCCCTAATTCAATGTAAGGCTCAAATTCATTTTCATTATAAATAGGGTATTTCCTTTTCTTCCTAGTAGCATCAACTACCATATCATCTACATCACTAACAAGTTCACCATATTCATCACTATCATAATATTCAGACAAAACGACCTCATCTTCATCATTTCCATCACCTGCATCATCTTCGTATGGTCCATTATCTTCATCATCTTCATCTGGACCATTACCTTCATCTCCTTGCTCTAAATCCTCTTTAACATCTTCATACAGACCATCACCTTCATCTCCTTGCTCTCAATCCTCTTCAACCTCCATATTTGTATCATCTTTATTCTCCATATTTGCATCATTTTCATCATTCCAATTTGGCACATTGTCTAAATTACCTACATTACCTCCAAACGCTTCATTATTAACATCCTCACCATTATCTTCAACTACATTACCTTGATTAACAACCTTGATTAACCTCATCAAATTCATCCTCAATCACTTTAATAGGGGTATACACACAATGTTCAATATAAATATCAATACCACCTGTACCCATCATTTGACTAACCATATCTAACATACTAGCATCATCTTGTACAACTCTCAAACCATTACATAGTTCAAAACTAGGCATAAGATAAAATATCCTTTTCACATTATTATACCCACTGCTCTTACATACACCAGCCAATTCAAAATAGGTCAATAAGTCAAGATCAAATTCAATTTCATCCACAAAACTACCCTCATACAAAACATTATCACCCATATTAACAAAACATCCCTCATGGTGAAACCTCAAAGTTACTTCATCAAATGTCATTTTGCCAAACTGAAAAACCAACTTCATGAAAACGAAGAGACTCAGTCAAAATGTTGGAAGGAAACACTGAAGTGAAAGTGAAAAATTAAAGCCTAGCACAACACATGATGCTTAACATATTCATAAAAATTTCATCAACCAACTTACTAAGTTCTATTAATTAAGGTACGCGCCGTTGTTTACACTTGTGAATCGAGAAACATGTTCTCGCTGTGGCTCCTAGGCTCGTGAAATTTTTCACCTATAAGCCTCATAGGAGCTGCATCACTGGTTTCTAGCCTATATACCTACCTAATGGTTTATTATGCCTCAATGTTTCAAAAATATCCATATTAAATGCAATCCTTATTCAATTTAATTGTTACATCAACTTTAGGTTACTAGTAATTAGAGTCTATATGATTGAAGTTTGTTGACAAAGTTTGAAAGTAAGAAAGTCTAAGGTATATGGCGCTGTTTACACCTATGAATAAAGAAACATTTTCTCGCTGTGGCTCCTAGGCTCGCGGAATTTTTCACCTGTAAGCCTCATGGGAGTTGCATAACTGGTTTCTAGCCTATATACCTACTTAATGGTTTATTATGCCTCAATGTTTCAAAAATATCCATATTAAATGCAATCCTTATTCAATTCAATTGTTAAATCAACTTTAAGTTTCTAGTAACTAGAGTCTATATGATTGAAGTTTGTTGACAAAGTTCGAAAGTAAGAAAGTCTAAGGTACGTGGCATTATTTACACCTATAAATCGAGAAATAAGTTCTCGCTGGGACTCTTAGGCTCATGGAATTTTTCACCTATAAGCCTCATGGGAGCTATATCACTGGTTTCCAGCCTATATAACTACCTAATGGTTTATTATGCCTCAATGTTTTAAAAATATCCATATTAAATGCAATTCTTATTCAATTCAATTGTTACATCAACTTGAAGTTACTAGTAATTAGAGTCTTTCAGATTTAAGTTACTATTAGAATGTTAAATTAGAACGTTATGTTATCATCAATGATAGTCAGGGTATTGCAAACAACAACATAAAAACAATAAATCATTTGCAATTAAAAAAATACACCCTCTTACCATAAATACTCCCATTAGTAAAGCAAAACATATTAGAGACATTAGTTAGACGACTTACCTTGATGGACGGATAACTAGAATCTACAAAGAAGGAGGACGTCGGACTACTATGGATGCTCTTCAACACAAAACACAACCTACAAACAAAACAAACAAATGATCTAAGATATTAAATCAAGTGAAGGGGAGCTTTCCTATACTAACTTGTGGTTAAGTTCTGAATGATACTTGGAGAATGATCTAAGAATAGATGGCTACTAAGGGTTGTTTTGCTTTGTAGAAATTCATCCGATCAGTCATCAGTGGCCAAAACCCATATACATTTTTTCTTATGTTCCAATTTCCAATTTTTTAATTCCTCCAATTTTATTTTTAATTGGACTTATGAAAGAAGTAGGAAAAAAACTTAGTCCTCTCTTGAAGCAAGTTTATTGAGAGATGAATAATTTAATCCTTATAAAAAATGTTTTAGACCTTAATTCTATTTGGATCACAGGCAATGACTGTACATCCATATGGTTTGTATATATACACAAGGATGTAAGAGGAACTCTAAAAAGGATTATTTCTCTCTATGATAACATTTCATTTCCTTCTTACTTGATGTTTTGTTTTTTCTTTTTCCCTAACAACGTTTCTTCCCTTAATAAAACCCTTAATTTAAATAAAGGACTACAAGTTAGATTTATGCACCAATAATGCTGGAAATTATTCAATAAGTCACCCCCTAAAAAGATAACATTCTGTTTCTTTAAAATGAATATTTTATTTTTAATTTTTAGCAATCAAACTACAGTTGCAAGTTTCACATGTTAACTTTTCCTTTAATAGAACAACAACTTAACATTTAAAGAAAAAAAGATGTAGGAGGGCAACGGAATTAAAAGCATCAAATTAAGATTTTGTAAGACCAACTGCTTTTCTATTATGCTTTGATTGGTAGGAAAGATGAATTTTTCTACTTTAGCAAGTACATCTTCCATTACCTCTACTTAGGTATTTTATAAACCAATACAAGTTAGAGTGACACTATAGTAGGCTTCAGTTCACCTATTCTAAGCTACGTAAAAAGAGATAAAGTTATTAGATTAACACTAGCAAACATAAACAATTAATAACATTAGAAGCACTCAAATGGCATGGAATCATAAAACTTCCAAGATCCTTCATCTTTACAGGTAATTGGTCATGCAAGTTACTCAATCCTCAAGTTTATTATTTTAGAGATAATCTTCTTCAAACTTACTCAATATATATGATGGGTATATTAATATGCAACTTCTTTAAAATATTTCGTACTTGAAGTTTCCTATTATTTTCTTTAGCATTTAAGGTTACAAAATAGGTGGCAGTTAGGATTTGACAGTGGTTCATGGTGAATGCTCTTGACCATTTTCGGTAGAAGATGAAACTAATACCAGTTTGCTTCTACTCATCTCATCCATACTATCTTCTTAAGACTACTCTAACCTTTGCACTTTCTTCTTTTTACCGCTCTAACTTCAGACTTCTCATAATCAAATATTTTACTTCTCCTAAGTCTAATGGATAATACTTAATTCTAAGACTTACCATAGTTTCAAGAGATGATGCGTCAACCTTGGCAAGCCAATCCCTTTAATGAAGACTGGAGGGCGGATCGAGTGACGTTGAAGATGCGTCAATCAGGCAAGACATTAGTTCAACGAAGGAAGAAGCGCGAATCGGGCGACGATTTTGATTCTTGACAACCCTTTCAAGAAGACTGGAGCGCAGATTGGCCGACAATGAAGATGTGTCCAAGAGGGAAGATAGTGAAAAATTTAGGGTTTTTTGTTACTTTTATAGAATGAGTTTCTCTTTTTACCTTTACCAAATTCACTAACATCTAAGGTTAAAACTTAAAACACCATGCAAGTTTGTACTCTTTTAAATGTGGCATTTAAACAATAATAACGGTGCCCGCTATATATTGTAACGATGCATGTAAATATGTCTTAATTTTCATCCAAAAAAAAAGTTTTTAATTAAGCAGACTCGTAAAATTTTAACCAAACAGGTTTCAAGTTTAAGTCCCATACTGATCAAACTTAAAAAAATTAAGCCTCAATTTGGACTTTTACCCCGGTTTAACCCCTTTGTACGTCGGCTTCTTTTGCACCATATTGAAAACTAGCATATGTACCTCTAAATCCAAGAGGCCAATCTTTCTTTCTCTCTCTCTCCTTTTTTTTTTTTAACCTAATTTGGCCTGTATATACTGTATAGTGTATACTCGAGTCAGGTTGACTAGAAAACACACAACGTTTTTTCTGTTTTTTTTAATATAAATAATGCCTTGTACACTCGAACTCGGGGGTGGAATCTTGTGTATGGCTCCGAATGTGTAACTTATAATGCTCGTCATCACCTTCTCTTCATTCGTCCGCCGACCCGTTCCCTCCATTTACAGGTACATAACTCTCGCTTACTTTGTAACTGAGCTTCCCAACGTCAACTCTGGTTACTAGATGAGAATGTTCAGAATCTGTACTTGTGTTTCTTGCCTTCACCTGAGTCCTGCAGGGTTCTTCTCAACTATAGTTTTCTGGTTTTGCTTGTCTTTCAGCTTTGTATCACATTTTTTAACACCCAATTTCTTAATTTTGTCGTTGCTGTTGCTGGTGCCAGAAAATTCATGGAAAAGTTTTGAGCTTTCTACTTTGCCCCCCTCGTTTCTCCTCCTTTTTTATTACATCTTTGGTCTTCAGTAGAGAAAAAAGGAACATGGAGTCCCGTTTTTCCCAGACATCATAATGAACCAAGTAAGATATAATTAAAGAAAATGTCTTTTTTGGGCATAACTACTTGCTTCCATAGTGTATTAGAAATTTAAGATCGCTAAAAAAAATATCCGCTTCCAGGTGCTTTAGTAATTCTTGATTACCCTTTATTCAGTTTCCGTAGCTTGCAAAGACAGAAAGTTGAAACTTGAAAACCAATCGTTGAAGGGAAATTTGTCATAACTTCATAATTCTCACGTCATGAATAATATAGCAGGTGTATAAACTTCGAATCTTTTGTCGCTTAGAGTTCTGAATCTCTTGTGGATCTAACATAAGTTCTTATTTGATTTTAATTAATTTCAATAATCTAACAAAAATATTGTTATTGCGCAAAATTTGTATTTAGCAACCAATTTACCTGCATAGACAAAGCGGCTTCCCTTACTCTCTTTACTATGGGACCAAAGCTTGTACTGTTTGTTACCATATTTGGATTGGGCATGGAAATAATATAGAACTGTTACGTTGATTGTTTATCGTACAGAACTTGCTTGAGCAAAATGAGCACAACGCCATCACCAATATGCCCAAAGTTTGTTTCCGTTGAAGGAGGTGACATTCATTCAAGAAGTAAACCCGATGGTATGCACAGTTCACTTCTTTTCCTTCGTTTAATATGTTTTGTGTACCTATTGCTAGTTGTTCTTCCATATGGAAACGTTGGAAGTATGTCATTACATCTTTCTTTGCATTTACCAACACCTTTTCTTTCGCTTATGTCACTTTCTTGATGCCATTTTGTAGTTAGCTTTACGTTGAACTTAGACTGTATGATTTATGTTATTGCAACATCCCACAATTGCATGTTATCGATTGGTTTAAATTACATTACCTGTTGTAAAGTACAAGCAAGGCTGTTACTGCCAATCTGATGTGACCATAACCTGGCATTCTACACAGATTAATCTAGCAAAGGTATGATCATTGAAAACATGATAATAATCTCAAATACTCTGCTAACTGTATTCTTGATGTGTTTAAATGAGAATATATTTGGTACCCCAAGAAAACCACTATTTTTTATTCTTTTAAAATTATTTAGACATATTTCAAGTAACTCTAGAACTTGCTGGAACTATTGAGAAATTACAATGCTAACAGCTTTGCTGTTCCATTGTTATGAAGAAAAGTATTTCGTGGTGTTGCAGGTATCAGATTCCGTCTAGTGTCCTTTAACATTTTGGCTCAGGTATGAAAAACTTCTACTATTTGAGTTGTTAAACAACTTAGCTCCCCCAAACTTTCATCGGATTCCTATTTCATTCACTTATTCACCCGTTGTTAAGTTATAAGGGTGGGTCTAAGTTGTAAAACAAATTATATTTTTACTACCACATGCATGAATAGATATGCAATTGGCTTACATGATAAAATTCTATTTTGTTTCTAAGTGTAGTTTTTGCGCCACTAATGTAGGTTACGAAAAAAGTACGCATATCGCAAGTTGGTTTTTTCTGACTTTTAAGCACAATGGGAGTTGTACCCTCGTTCTTCTACTGAGAAGAGCAATGTTTATTTCTTTGGTTCTCTTCCATTGGCAAATTGTACACATTATGTATAGATGCTCCTCCTAGTTATGTGCTTAAAGGTTCTTTTGTTTGTAGGCTTATGTGAAGAGTTCGTTCTTCCCCCACTCGCCATCTCCTTCCCTGAAGTAGGTCCACTATCTAAAATTTGTATCATTATTTGGTATACAGTACACAACCCCCATCATCTTTGTCATTATCATTCCAATTGCATTATTGCTTCACAATTCTAAACGTTATCATTGGTTGTGTTTTATTATCTTTTGTTGCCAATACCATCATGCAAATTCTGAGATGACATATCATTCAATGATGTTGGTTGGTCAGTATTAGTTATGTGTGCACTCTTTTATCTATTTTATTCTAATAGAATTTAGAATGTGATACCATGTTTAAGAGAATTATTGTTAATCCCTGAACAAATCATCTAAGATTAATATGACGAGTACCATAAAAATATTTAAGACATGAATATCACTTATTGTCCACTGTTGTTTTATGTCTACTTTGTTAGATTCTAATGAACTGATTACACTTTTTTTTTATTTGTTACTCGTGGTCAACATAGGTGGAAGGCTCGATCACAGTCAATTCTAACTGTTCTTAAGGACCTTGGTGCTGACTTTCTTTGTCTACAGGTGATATATGACTTTCCTGTACTAATAACTACAATCATTTGAATCTCACCATCTGTAATCTATATGGCTGGCTCATATTGTTGCTTTTTATTGTAATTTGAATTTCTTCTCAAATTATGATGTATATTTTCTTGCATCAACAAGTTTATGTTTATTTTTTTTATTTCATTTGGAATTTCATGTTGTAAACACCAGGAAGTGGATGAGTATGATAGCTTTTACAAGCCAAATGTTGAGAGTCATGGCTACTCGAGCATATATATTCAGAGAAGTGGACAGAAGCGTGACGGCTGTGGAATTTTTTATAGACAAGACAGGTATGCTTTACCTATTTTTTTAGTTTTTTTACATTAAATTACAAATGGTTTGGGTGAATTTGGGTGGAGAATACAATAGGAATCAATTAGGTAGAGCAGCTTTCCTTCTCAAGCTACATCTTTGCTTTCATATTCACTCATGCATTGACTATTGTGTTCTAATTTATAAAATTTAACATCATTTCAACCCGTGAAACTTAGTTGACCACATTAGTTTTCATGTAGCACCATTCGAAAAGTACGCTGTATCAGCAAGTAATTGTCAGTGAACAGAAATGGCAAATAATGTCATGTAAACTAGATTTCTGCATCTTTTCACCATTTATCTATTCCAAATCATGTTGAGGAAATAGGCTGATATGCCAAAAATTTTTGCCTACATATTTCTGAAACTTGTATGGTTTCAGAAGTTGGAAATTTAGTTTCTTCTGAATGTTGATAAGACTGAAATGGCTTACAAATAAAATGATGATTAGCGTAACAAGTAAATACCTTTGAGGTTGTCTTTTCCTTGAACTCCAGGATAACAATATTTCTTACAGGTATAAAGGCATTGAAGATGTCCCAAGGGACACTACTTACTAAGTATGATAAATATCTCACATCGACTAGGAGTAAGAGCCTAAGAAGCCTTAAAAGGCTTGGCCAATCCTCCCCTTAAAGTGCCTTTTGCAATGGAGTTAGGCTAGTTTTATCATGGCATTAGAGCCAACCTTAGTTTGATGATAGGTCTTTCACAAATGTCCAGTCCTATGAGCTGCCCACAGAGGTTAAGTATTCTAAATTTTGCCACCAGATATTCACATCTATGCATAAGGGGTGTGTGTTAGGTATGATAAATATCTTATATCGACTGGGAGTAAGAGCCTAATAAGTCTTGTAAGGTTTAGGCAATCCTCTTCTCCTTAAGGTGCCATTTGGATTGGAGTTACGCCTAATTTTATCATTCCAAAGAGCATTTGCTTATGACTTAACGGCTGTAGGTTTTGCTATTTCTAACATGAACGCCTTTGGTTCTTCAAATATTTTTCTTCATGCTCTCCATGACGAGTAAAGCATTAGAATTAAACTATCTTACGTGTTTCTACTTTCTAATTATGTAAAACTTTCATATGACATGGTTTTAGTGCAGAGTTACTTGTAGAGGAAAGGATAGAATACAATGATCTTGTGAATACAATACAAGATGATCCTGTTTCATGTGTTGAGAAAGATAATTATACTCTGGACAAGGAATATAAAAAAGGTAAACCAAGAAATAGTGCTCACCTTTGCTGTATGTTTTTTGTTTTCATTTGCATGCCTTCTTTTTCTTGGTTATGCTCACCTTTTCTGTATGGTTTTTGTTTTCATTTGCATGCCTTCTTTTTCTTGGTTACTCTTGTTAATGTTGACTAATTTCTGGACGCAAGATTATAGTTATGTATCCATATTTTCCATATAATTATTTGAATTTTTCATCAAGTGGCATGCAACATTGTACTTGTTCCATTATATTCGTGAGGAAAATTTTGACTATGTTTCTTGCAAAGACAAATGACAGTGCATAGTAAATACCAAGCTGTTAACTTACTCCTTCAATGATCTGCCTTCAGATTCAATAGTAAAAGGTACTTCTGAGGATCGTGGAGATCCTGATGATCCTCGTGTACGATTAAAACGTGACTGTGTTGGAATTATGGCAGCCTTTAAACTCAATGAACCTTTTTGTCATGTCATTATAGTTGCAAACACGCACCTTTACTGGTAAGTGAATATTGTTAATCTGTTCAAATTGAAAGATGCACTCTGGTATTTTATTGTCATGCAACCAGTCTTCTTGGAACAGCCAATCTTCCTGATTTTGTTGGAAGAATTAGTAGTGCTTTTATAGAAACATCAATGCTTGACAATCTTAGGTGACCATATTGGGTCCCATTTGTTCCAGGGATCCTGAATGGGCTGATGTCAAGCTTGCCCAAGCTAAATATCTTTTATCGCGCTTAGATCAATTCAGGAAAGTAGTATCCGACCAGTATAAATGTGCACCTTCCGTAATTTTAGCTGGAGACTTCAATTCAGTTCCAGGGGACAAGGTCCGTGATTATACCTTTGCCTTCTCTTTTCTTTGTTACCACCTGAATTCCTAATCTTATAATAGTTGAGAAAATATTGCTACATTTCTATCTCTAGCTATAGGGAACACTTGGATACTACTACACCCTTAGTTCTTACATTCCTCGATTCATTGTTTCAGGTTTACCAGTACCTTGTTTCAGGGAACAATTCAGTTGCACTAGTGGACTGCTCGGATGAGCTTTCCATTCCCTTATGCAGCGTATATGCTCATGTAAGAGGCAACGAGCCACCTTTCACAAACTGCACTCCCGACTTCACAAATACTCTAGATTATATATTCTTTTCCCCCACTGATCGAATAAAACCAGTGAGCATCCTTCAACTTCCTGAAGAAAATTCACCTGATGTTCTTGGTGGATTACCAAACTACTACCATCCGAGTGACCATCTACCAATTGGTGCGGAGTTTGAGGTCACTTCAGATTAGTGTCTGCTATGGTAATCTGCACCTGCAATTCTTTTCAACGCTATTCTTTCCTGGCATCTTTTGTTGTTAGAGAAGCTAGTGAAATCCTAGGAATTAGATACCAATTCTTGTACTGAGGAACTTATTCCTAGCTTGGTGTGCCTGTTGCATATGCCGAAAGAGTGACAATTTTGCTCAATAAATATGACATTACACTATACATTACACAAAACCGGTTTATAGACTGAAAATGATATGATTGTGTTCAATGCAATTATGGCCCAAGTAGTTAAACACTTGAAGTTCGCATAGAATTTGGAGAGAAAGGGATGACTAATTACTGTTGTGTAGGTCAATGTGGTTCAATAATGGGTTCAGAGTTGCAAGTCCTTGCAATAAACTTGAGATCAAGCCAGCTAACAGTAGAAGTTTCACCACTACTGGGCCATTATTTATCGAGCAAACACCATCTACAATGAAAACACATCGAAATACCTGGTTTTTTAAACCAATAATATATATTTTTTTTGGGTGAATTATGTAGGGTTCGAAAAATTTTATATTAACTCGTAGTAATGAAACTGTAGAAACTAATACGTAAATTATCCAATTTGCAAAGTTTAAGATACCACCTTAAGGATCCATATTAATCAATTAAGATATATATTACGTGCCATCGTCAAGCAGAGTACTAGAAGAGTCTATTAGAAGATGAGTCAGTAACAAATAACAACAATGAATTATACAAATTTTTGTGGACAATATTATAAATAATAAAAATATAATTTTTTTATAGAATAAAAAATTTCTTATTTAATAATAATCATATAATCAGTCCCCATTCAAGATTACTTACTATTTTTTCTTGCTCTAGTTCCTTCCAACCACTTGTAGAAATGCAAGAGTTGTTAGTGGTAGAATTGTTGAGACTCTAAGCAATAACATCCATAAGAATGATAAGATCACTATACTAATAACAAACTATTCAAACAATAAAGATGAGTGAAAGATAAATTTGACACATGATTTTAATGTGGAAAACATTCTAATGTAGAGGTAAAAAATCACGAAACAAATCAACAATAAATTTCAGCAAATCAAAATAGCAGAATACAAGCATTTAAGTTTTTGAGGTATCTCGCGCAAGAATACCTCATAAGATCACTACAACTTATCTCTCTAGCTCTCTCTTTAGCTAGTTCTCTTTGACCTCTTGCCTCTTCAACTCCAAAAACTTTAAGGATTAAGTATAAATAAATTGATATATATATATATATATGTATATATATATATACACACACTCACATTCACAACTAAATCTACAAATCAAAATTCAAATAAAACTATAGTTGAATAATGCTATTTGGACTTAAAAAAATCTTTTATTATCATGTGTTTATGTCTCTTATCCGGCTTTTAAATTTGAGATGATAATATTTTTAAATTGCACACAATAGTCGACACGGTCATGTGTGGTGACCATGTCCCTTAATAACTCAACGTCATGAAGACAAACGATCTTAGTGACTTGCACGGTCAGAAGACATGGTCGTGTCCTCTACTAACATAATCGTGTTTGACTTTACACAGGCATGTCTATTCTTAAACATCATCTTTCAACTCGTACATGGTTATAAAAGCTTACATATTCATTCACACGCCTTTTCAACATTTGCACGAATATATATGTGCTCCAGAAACAACTTCAACTCATCAGTTTCTGCCTTAAATTCTCTCTATGTTTGTTCCTTTTGATCCATGAAGACAACTAACACTTCTAGAGCTCAAATTTAGAAAAATTAATCTAGCAAACATCTTTAAAATGGGGTTAAACCCATAACAATCTCCCTTTTCAGCCCATTTTAGAAGAAAAATATACTACCTCATCAATCACTTGTCATCTCGATGAGCTTACTAAGAAGCTCAAGTTTGCTTCCATGAATCACCTTTGTCAACATGTTGGCACCATTTTTGTCCAAAGAATCCATCTTATCTTGTATTGACTTGAGCCAAAATTCTTTGCCTTAGAGTGATTGCACTTATTGGAAATTCTCTAGCTTCTCCTCAACAGTGACTAGGAGATATTCTAAACTTGGGCATCTAGTCGAAGGCTTCTTCACTCTAGTTGACCTTTGAGGTTGGACATCTTCCAACACTTAAGCAAGTTACTCTCCTTATTTGTGATGCTCATGAACGTCTTCTACATCATCCATAGGATGTGGCTTATACAACTCATTCCATTAGATTTCCTTTGATTATCATCTTATGCTAACTTATTTCTGTCATGTTCTTCACTTGTAGGATAATCAATGGAGGTAGAAATGAGAGAAGTGTCTGTAGTATCGAAAGACAAACTGTTGGATGTAGTCTTGTATTTTTTTAATGATATCTGCACCCATCTCATGCTTATAGAAGATTATGTCCCTACTCCTGATAACTTTATGCTTTTTTGGGTCGTAGAGTCTATATGCAAACTTCTTATCTCCATATATAACAAATATATAAGGAGTAGTTTTCAAATCTACCTTTAATCTTTATTTCTTTGGCAATGCTTAAACACTTAGTCGGATCTTTCCCTTTTCACACTCTCTCGAGAATATCAAGATCTAATGGTACTGAAGGAGTTTTGTTGATCACATAAACTATAGTTCGGACTGCCTCACCTTAAAAGGACTTCAGTAGGTTATACATCTGGAGCATGCACTGAACTTTCTCTATAATAGTTATGTTCATCCTCACGGTAGCACCATTGTGTTGTTTGGTACTAGGTTATGCTTTCTTATGTCTTATGTCATGTCTTACATAATACTCCTTAAACTAGTTAAAGTTGCACTCACCTCCATTGTTAGTTCAGAGACACTTGAGCTTTCTCTCCATCTTCTTTTCACTATGGAATGAAATCTCCTAAAGGTTTCAAACACCTTTTTTTTTAATTTTCAACATAAAGACCCAAGTCTTGTGTGTAGTATCATCGATTAAAACAATAAAGTATTTATTACCACCTAAGGACTTCACCTTCATGGGACCACACATATTGGAGCTTTCCTTCTACTAATCTTTTATGAAATGAAACTCAATATTGCTTTCTAGCTATGCAATGATCATATGGGTTGAGAGAAACAATAATTTTTGTATGGATAAGTGATTTGGTTGCAACATGTCCCAACCTCCATTAACACAAATTTGGAGAATTATTCCCTTCAACAATATGTAGTTCTCCAGCACATACCTTTAAGTGTGTCTTGTATAGGGTGCAACATAATCTACCATGAGAAACAATTAATACTCCTTTAGACAACTTCCAATTAACATCCTTAAATGTATGCCAATATCCTTCTTGGTTAAACACATTTGTAGACAATAAATTGAGGCATAAGTCAAAATGGTGTCGTACACCTTTTAAGGTCAACATGCACCCAATGTTGGTCTAAGCTCGAATCTCACTCATCCCAACGATGATAATAGAGTTATGATTTTTCATCTTCACACTTCCAAAATCCCCACTCTTATGATTGGTGAAGTATTCCCTCTTCAGAACACAATTATAGGAAGCCCCTGTATCAACAAGCCACTTAGAATCTGAGTGACTATAGAGACACTCACTGGTCGCACAAATCAACAATACCTTATCATATGTGCTTGAGATTGTTGCTGTAGTGTTATTATAATCTTTATCTTTCTAGTTGTCATGTTTCTTCTAATCTCTCTTCCACTTGTAGCAGAATTTCTTTATATGACTGGGTTTAGTGCAATAGTAACAAGTTATGGTCTCCTTACCATAGATTTGTTCCTATTTTTAGACTTATCCTACCCTTTAGAACCTTTACTCTTGCTTCTTCCTCTATTTTCTACTATAAAAGCATGTATGTTATCAACACCGATCTCCTTCCTCCTAATCTCTCTTTTTTTACATACTCTTTTTAATCATATTTAAATAAAGCACACCATTCAGAGTAGAGTTGTAAATAATCACAACCAAAAAGTTTCCCAAATATTTGGTAATATATTCAATAGGAACACAACTTGTCTCTCATCATTAAGAATGATCTTAATTTTGTTCAGCTTGTTGATGATATCCTAAAAATTGTTAAGATGCTTCAACATTGATTTTCAAGCGTTCAACTTTAAGTTCACAAGCCTTTTAATCAAGGAGACCTTGTTGTAAGCAACCTTCCTTTTATTAAGACCCTCTAATTTCTTCTATAACTATAAATGATTTGTCTCTTAGGATACATGGTTGAATATGTTGATATTAATTCATTCTCTAATAGTTTCTAAAAATTTTTACTTCATCTTTTACCACCCTTTATCAATAATTATTTTTGGCTTAGACAAGACATGGTCCTTTATACTTTTGTTCATATTGATTGGATCATAGAGATCCTTGCAATATAGAAGATTTTCCATCATATGTCTCTGTATAAAGTAGTCGACCGATGTCAAATTCACCATAGAGCTATTATTACTCTCCATACCTAAGGCTCTGATAATAGTTGTTAGGACTCCAAACAATAACACCCACAAGATCGATAAGATCAATCAACCAATACAAACAACTCAAACGATTAAGATGACTGAAAGATAAATTGAACATATGATTTTAACGTGAAAAATCCTTTAATGCAAAGGTAAAAACTATGGGGAAAACTGTCAATAAACTCCGCTAAATCAAAATAGTAAGATATAAATGTTTTGAAGTTTCGAGTTATCTCACTCAAGAACACCTTATAGGACAACTACATTTTATCTCTTTAGCTAGCTCTCTTTGACCTCTAGCCTCTCTAACTCTCAAAAACTTCTATAATTGAGTATATCTATATCTATATCTATATCTATATATATATATATATAACTCCCAACTAATCTTAGAAATCAAAATTCAATAAAACTATAGTTGAACAATGTTATTTGGACTCAAAAACTCTTCTAACATCACATGTTTTTGTCTAATGTAACTTTTGTCTCTTATCTAATCTTTTAAATTTGAGAATGTAAGATTTTCACTTCATATACAATCGTTTATACAACCATATGTGCTGACTATGTCACTTAACACTACAACAACGTGGAGATACATGGTCCTAGTGATTTACACGATCGATAGACCCGGTCGTGCCCTTTACTTACATGATTGTGTTTGACTCCACATAAACATGTTTGTCCTTAAACGTCATTTTTCAACTCATATATGGTTACAGAAGCTTGCACATTCATCCATACGGTCATGTCCGTCATTGATATGGACGCGTGCAATGCATACATAGACATGGGCTCTAGAAACAATTTCAATTCAACGGTTTTACCTCGAATCTGCTTAATCTTCGTTCCTTTTAATATATAAAGACAGATAACACATTCAAAGTCCAAATTTAGTGGAATTAATCTAGCAAAAATCTTTAAAATAGGGCTGGACTCACACCAAGAATGATTGGAATCGCAAAATAAGAATCAACCAATGTTACTTCACATTTTTTTATTGAATTAATCATAGTATAAGTCATTGTAAAAATCTCTCGCCTTCCTCAGGACATAGCTGACATAGACTGCAACCCTACCAAGTTGGGTAGCCCTTGTCCCCATTTATGGCTTCTCTTTGTATTATGATTCAGCTCAGGCTTCAGGGCCTCTTGATCTTTTTCTTTGTCCTAAGCCACTTCAAAATTCATGCTTTTCGAGGATAGCTTGAACATTGGGGGTCCCCAAAAATGAAGAGAGATATCAGCTATTTCCCCTGGTGATGACTTGCAAGAATAGTTTTTGATTGTGCATTCTGCAAGTCCGACTAGGCTTAAGTTGCATAGACATTAGGTTGAGATAAGTATATTGTCTCAAGGAGAATATGCTATCCTTCTTAGTGCACAGGAATAATATTATTTCTCAAAAGTTGGGGATGAGACCAGAGTTATGAATACCATATTGTATCGATACCAATACCAAATTTAGTTTTAGTATCGTATTATATCAGTACTGGTCAACACCGGTATCGTTTCTTGTAATATTTTAAATTTATAAAATAGTCCATAAATTTTTTAAAATTACAAAATATTCATTCAATATATTATACTGTATAATTTATAATTTTACATCAATCATGTCTTTAAAAATTAAAATAATATAAAATTAAAATAATAAAAATCTATTTATTTTTATTGATATTTATTGATATTAGTTTTCACATATTTTAAATAATAATTACATCAAAATATCAAATAAAAGGAATAATAAGTACCCATGGCTTTCTAACTATTACAATTTACAATAAGATTTTGTGCCGAGGAAACAACTAACTAGAAGTGAAACCTGAAAAAAATTACAATTATATTTATATGGCATGTATAGAATTTAACATATACATCAAATATAAGTGAAATTAAAAGAAGAAGAGAAATAACTACTTGGATTTTATTCAATCGAATACCCGATCAAATCATATTGACCTTAACTCTCATTTGATACAAAATTATCATCATTGAGATGAGTCTCATCATCACTATCATTTGAATTCATTGCACCAAATAACATGTCAATACTTTCTTATCCAAGATTATCTTCTAAGTCACTATTATCTATCAAACCAGGTTCTTTAAAATCTCATTTCGCTAAAAGATCGATATGATTAAGACAGATTATATCTAAAGAACTACTTGTTCTATTAAGAGTCCTAATAAACAAATAAAATTAAATTATTAAGAAAATACAATAAATTATAACCACCTTAATAATGATAATAGCATACATTTCTTGAAGCTCTTAAATCATATCGAACAAAGACCATGTCCTTCAATCTTTTGTGCTCCATTCTATTCCTTTTCTTGGAATGTATAAATTCAAATGTGCTCCAATTTCTTTCAAACCCTGCTGCACTCACACATTGACTCAAAGTTCAAATTGTAAACCTTTATAATTTTGGAAACACTACTTCCAAATTGGTTCCATTAATTAATCGTAAAACAACAAAAGTAGCATTACAAACAAAATAAAGTGATGGTTAATTTTTAATAAGTAAAAATAGTGAAAAATATATATACCTGAATTAAGTTTATCTCTTTGATGAATAACAATTGGCATCCCAAATTCACCAAAAGCATCCTTATAAATCTCCAATTGTAAGCTTAAGAGATCTTGTATCATCTTATGGGCAATAATTGTTGTAATAGTTAATAGCATTCCTCTGTGAACTTTAGCTTTCTTTGTAAAACTTGGTTTGAAATAAATAGTAGGATTTAAAAATGTCTCAGCTACAAACAATAGAGAGCAACGTTGCCTTTCCCATCTCTTATTGATGACTGTAAGATAAGGTGTATACAAAGAAGACCTGTTTTTCAAATTGACCTTAATTGCTTCCTTTACCCTCTCCATAGCATCATAAAACTAACCCATTGTTGCCTTCTCATCATTATCAACTAGACGAAGCACGCTTACCAAAGGCTCATAAACTCAGATGATAAATTGACGTTATGACCAAAATTCATAATCTTCAAGTATAATTCTAGAAACTTCTAATCTAGCATTATAAATAGTATGTTGAGATACAAATCACTTATAATTTGTAAACATTTTCCTAAACTCCTTCATCAGGATAAAACACTAAAATGATAAGAAATTAGTTGTAAATCTTTAATAGTAGGATGATACAAATTCCTACCATTAGTGAAATCCTTTTTCATTAAATTCAAGACTATGATTGTAGATGAACTTGGTCACCTTTTTTATTTTCTGCACAGGCTCATCAATAATAGGAAAATACCTTACATCTCTTATATTTTTCAATATCATGTCAATACAATGTGCAGCATAAGGAGTCTAATAAAAAGAATTGTACTTGTTTTACAATATTCTTCTAGCTTTTTTATAAGTAGAATCATTATCATTAATGAACTGAATAATATTTTCTAGTTTAAATTCATTCACAACTTTATCAAATATTTGAAACAGAGTATTAACATTCCTAACGCGGTGAGATGATTAAAGACTTCAAAAACATCGTCTCCTTTATAGAATAAACAAAAAATTAATAATAAGCTTATATCTTCTATTTGTCCAACCATTACACATTATTAAACACTTATAAGTAGCCAAGTCATTATTCTTTCATCTAAATAACTTTTTATTTCATAAACAAAGCTACTAAGAAGTTTACCTCTATAGTTATCAATTGAAGGAGCTTTATATCCTAGAACGTAAGAGGGGGTAGCATATATCATAGGTTGATAATAATAAGATTAGGCAACATTGAATGTTATACCTAAATTATAATACCATCTAGTCATTGTCATGTCCGCATTATGAGTCGCTTACATACATGTCCTTTTTCTTCCCCTAACATTAGGTATAATATTTCTTTCTTATTGAATAGAAATGCTTACACCTTCAACATCCCCACTATCATCCTAACCACTAACAAAAGAAGTTCCAGTACCAATTTCATGGTTCAATCTTTGCCTTTCATCTTTCTCATGTTGATACTCTTTAAGCAAAGTCTTTATTTGTCATTTCACATCAGGACTCACTTTCTTACAAGGCTCTACATCACCTTTGATTCCAGCTAAATGTTTCTTTAATCTAGTGATTCACACACCTTTCAAATGTTTGTTACAATACAAACAAACAGTATGATTCTTTATTTCAGGAGCCAATCTAGTATGAGCCTAAGCTGAATCATCGAATCTTGTTATACCTAAAGTGACTGAATTATCAGGAGCACTTGAATTTTCCTTCATTTATTTATAAAATAAATAAAGACATATGTCAAATTAAATTAATAACTTCAAATCAAAATAAAGAACACTTAATTTCATTATAAACTACTATTACAAAGTATGTATTGTTTGACTCATAACTAATACAAAAGCACATAAATCTTATACAACTTATTTTGTATGATTACATAATTCAACCACAAAGAAATAAACTCACAACTATAACCTATTCAATTTCAACCATAACTTACAATTATAAGTTTACAACCTATTTTATGTAATCTGGTAATTCAACTATAAAATAATCTATTTTGTTTGCTGATACAATTCAATTTGCAATGTTTATCATTATTTTGTTTTCTCAACTAATTTTAATCAACATTGATACTAAAATCTTAATTCCCAACTTTAATTTAACAATCTTTCATTCACCAATTTTAATCAACATTCTTAGTTTCTTACTTAAATTAACTCCATATTCAAGAGTCAACATACATGATACACTACACAATTCAATTTCATCCAACACAATTTACTAGGAACCAACAATTGAGCATACATAGTTACTACACAACACAAAGTCACAAGATGCAAATACATAATTCATCATAAATTTGCAATTCAACATTGTATCTCTATTAAGTATTCTGCAAAACACAAACACATAATTCAAATTTAAATTAACAACCTACATAATTTCCATGTTTCAATATCCATATTCCATAATTTCATAATCTATAATTCCACAAAATTTGTTGCAATTTGTTCAACCTTCACTAAATCCTTGTCTCGAATAAGGATTGAGCACAAATACACAATTTTTTGCAACCTTCACTAAATCACTGCATAACACAAACACAATTTTTGCAACCCTTAGTGAATCCCTGGACTGGTGTAGGTCAGGTTAGTGGTTTTGCATATGGAGTGGTGTATTGGTGCGGGTTAGCAACTGTAGTGCGGGAGTAGGATTATAAGTGCAATGAGCAGGTGTGATAGGCTAACAAGTGATGGCTAAGATGGTGACTGACGCTTGAGATGGTGAGACCAGAGGGTTAAGAGTGAGAGAAGTGAGAGGGGTGCAATGTAGGCGGCAGGTGGGAGGGGTAGGGTAGGGTGGGAGAGGGGGGCTAGGTACGTTTAATTATGGTTAAAATTTTTCAATTTTTCAATTTATTCTTTGAGTTTTTAAAATTTACAATTTAGTTTAGTAACTAATCAATATTTTACTATCAATCGGTAGTGAATAATACCAAATTCCAGTATGAGACAATATAATACTGTACTCTTTTTTGGCTTTTACAATACAATACCCATAAATTTGGATGAGATGTGATCTTCATGGGATTAAATTGCTATTACTATAGCATATTTCTATCTAGTAGTGGTAGGACTGTCTTGTCCTTTTCTTCTTGTAGTTCACATGCCTAGGAGTTGTATCGCAAAATCACATCCTTGTTGATATAGAATTGCAAGACAACCTAGTATGGTGTGTTTTACTTGTTTACATTCTTAATTAGCACAAGTGTAGCCATTCTTATCCTTAAACATTGAAGAGTGCCAAATTTCAGTTTTTCAAGCTCATTTTTTACAATAAATATAGTTCTCATTACGTTAAGGTTATGTTTGGTAAAGATGTGGGAATGAGAATGCAGCCTGCATTCCTAACTTTTAGGTGTTTGGTTACTGGTAATAGATAAAATAAGGAATGATAAAATTGGAATGAATCTTAAGTAATCCTGGACTTTTACGCTGGAACAAAAAATCGGGAACAAGAGATTAAATATATTATTAGAATGTTATCAAGTTATTATCAAAATATTATCAAGATATTATTAAGATATTGATGCTTATCAGAATATTATCACCAAAATTATGTATTATATTAATTTTTAATAATTATTTTATTTTGTTTCATAATTATTTAAAAATTTATAATTTTATAAATTATTGAAAAAAAAATTATTAATTATTTATAAAATATAAATTATTTTAATAACTCTCTATTCACTCTTCTTCTCTCGTTTGGTAATATTTTTTTCTTATCTTTTTCTTTGTATTTCGTCTTAACTAAAACTCTTCGTCTTAAGTAAAGCTCTCTATTCACTCTTCCTCTCTTGTTGGTAATCAACATATATCTCTATGTCAGTTATTATTGTTCTAAACTTTTTTTTCAATTTTTATTTTTGTGACAAATTGGTGTTTTTATTTTCTATTATTATTGTACACGATCATATTCATATTTTTATCAACATTGCACTAATTATTTAATTTATTTCAATAGTTTTATATCATAAAATAAGTTCATTATGGTTTTTAATTTTATTTTTAAAAGAAAAATCATACACAATTATTTAAAAATTAATAATTTACTGAATCATTTAAATTTTAATTATTTATTTATTAAATACAAAATTTTGTATTAATTATTAATAATATAAAATAGTTAATTAATTTTTTACCAAATAATCACATAATAATTAAATATAAGTATTTCATTACCATTCTTAATATTTGATATCAAACATTGATATAACTATTAATTTTTATAATCTCATTCCTGATGCTTATATACTAAATACGCATAATCAGTAATTCTATTTTTATTCCAATTCTCACTTTTCATTCTTATTCCCTTTTTCTAATTCTGAATCCTTCGTTACTATTTACCAAACGAGACCTAAGCACACAAGTTCGTGGAACAATAAGACCATGTTATTAGAAGAACAATTACATCATGTTGCTCCCTAAGAGAGCTAAAGCATGCTCCAAAGTTAAAGGCCTATCGATGGAGGTCTCAGCTTTTCATGATCAAAACTCTTTTAAGTCTCATATTGATGGTAAGACTAGAGAGTTCTATGACCGTCATCAATGGTAGGCTTGGTTGCTGTAAATGTTGCACAATTAATTAGTTATTTAAAAGAAGGTGATAGTTGATATGTAGTAATTTTTGTGAGTTTGAATTCTTCGTGCTTAAGTTTTGACTCGAGGGTTCAAGGCTATAATTAGAGATATAGTCTACAGTAAAACCTCGATAAATGAATATTCGATAAATTAATAATCTTAATTAAATAATATTTTTATTTTAAATTGCTTTCCTAAAATATGTATCTATAGTAACTTGATTCTTCCTTTCATGCGAATTGAATTCAATTTCATCCTTAACTTTTTGGAGGGCATAAACTACATTCGACACATTCTTCTCATTTTGAAGCAAGTAACTTTTCAAAGTCTCTAAGGCAAGAAAAGCTTTTTTTGGAGAAGCATGTGGTATAATGTTACTATCATCTGGATCTTGATTGCCATCATCTTCCATACCCATTATTCCTTGAATAATTTCTTCATCCGTAGGCGATTCCATTAAAGCTTCATTTTCACTAGGATAATTCAGAATTTGCTCTACATTCATGACATTTCTATAATGTAAATTAGAAATAACTTCCTCTAATCTTTGAATGCCTTCAACATCACTAGTTTCTTCTTCTAGA
>JANZLH020000011.1:583133-598639 GCA_026770325.2 Erythroxylum fimbriatum | reverse complement strand
GGGCCAGCTGTAGCCTTCCCATGTTGGAGATGTACTCAGGGACGGAGCCAGACTTAACTCTAAGGGGGGGCTGGGAAAGGAGGGTTGTGCGTGCAGAGTTGAAAAGAAAAGAAGATAGGAATTTTTTTTTAAAGGGGGGCCACTTATATTTGTAATTTTAAAAATTTTAATTATATAAGTACATTTTTTATTAAAAAAAATTGAAAGGGGGGGCCATACATGGCTCCGTCATTGGATGTACTCCCGCAGCGAAGGGATTAGTCACTGATTTCGTCACTGATTAAGTAAACACATGTAATGAGTTATATAATTCTACACAAGTAATACTCGGGCTAGGCTCAGGCCATTTTGCCATTCCTAAGCATATATGACTTGCAAGTCAGGTTTTATATGCATAAAATAAGTTTAGGCATATTAAAAAAATTCATCGACAAAGATAACAAATTATGTTAAACCTTTTATATTAGGAATATGAAAAGGTCCTCAAGTATTAGAACGGATTAAAATCAAAAGTAGCATATGACTTAGAATTGATATTATTAAAAGGTAAAGCATGATGATTGGTTAACTAATAAGGAAAATAATTAACATTTTCTTGTTCCAAAAATCCTAACAAAACACTGAAAATTAAATGATTCAAATGCTTAAAAGAAACAAGACCAAGATGAGAGTGCCAAATTTCAAATGAAGAAAAGAGACCAAAATTGGATTGACTTGAGGTTAAATGAAGTGATGTAAGCTCAAAAAATTATCCCTTCTTATGTAATATTATAAAGATTTATCCCATCTTTAGATACTAAACATGAAAATCGTGACTTGAAAAATGAGCATCAAGACCAAAATCACATAGTTGACCAACAGAGATCAAATTAAATGACAACTTTGGAACTAAGAATGTATTTGGTAATATGAGGTTAAATGTAGACACATTACCCATATGGTTAACAAACATAGGAGAATTATCAATAGTGTGTATAATGGGTGCATGGAAAATTGATTATTTATTTTTTTAAAATGAACATATAAAACTCATATAATTACAACATGTAGAATCAAGATACCAAGAATTAGTACATTATGTGACAAAGTTTTAGAATTACCAAATTAAGAAGAAAAAAAGTGTCATGTATTAAGGTGTCGATGTCAATTTGATCAAGAACACCAGTAAGTTCGGACTTAGAAGGCTTAGTGGAATATGTAGTAGTCACAATGGTGAAAGAGGTAGACTTACACCTTTGTTGACCATATTTTCGTTTAGGATCTCTTTTTAATATCCTAATCAGGCATTCAAGTAACTAATGTTTGAGCTTTTTTTAATAACTAAAATTGTCCTTCCTTAGATATGAGGAACCTATAGCTAAAGTAGTGTTAAAGGAACAATGAGATTTCAATGTAGCTCACTTATCTTATTAGATATAACCTCAAATATAACTGTCTCATTTATGAAAATGGGTCACAATGTAGAAAGGATCCATAAAGCATTCAAAATAAAAGGACATCAAAAGCTTTATAACATTAATGTAATATTATAACATTAATGTAATCATATTATTGAGCATATAAAACAACATCTTTTCTATTGCATCATTTTGGATCAGAGGCAATAGGTTAATCCCAAATAACTTATAACTATAAAAGAAAGTCATCTACTAATTCTCCTATTTTAGATTATACAATTGCCCTAGTAATTGAAACTAATAAAAACATCAAACGTGAAATAATGTTAGGCAAATATCCCAATCTTGTTTTGCAGTTTTAAAACAACTAAAGTGTTACTTGATTGTCGACTCATATGTGTTACAGAACCATACGAGAATGTGATAATTTTACAATCTCATTCTTCTAATTAGTCTTTGAATATTTTAGGATTTTCTCTTTATTTCTTGGTAGATTCAACAAAATCACCTATAACGTAACATTATAGCTTGCAATATCATTAAAAAATGGGCATCTTCAGGCCCACAACACATACATCATCATCATCATCATCATCATTACACTTAATCTGAAATCTCGCAGTGAAGCGGGGTCTGGGGAGATCTGATAGTGCGCAGCCTTATCCTTACATAATAAAGAGGTTGTTTCCGGTAGACCCGCATGCAAATGTGATATACAGAATAATGATACGGGAATAAGGAAAAATGACAAATAGTTAAGTAAAAAGAATGCCAATAAAAGACGAAGACAGACCTGATGCATAACCCGAGTTTTCATTACCTTATACCTTGTAAAGACCGGCCTGTTTCATCGCTAATCGCACTGGGGTCGTCACTGAACAGTCCTGAGGAACACTGAGCAGCCCTGAGGGAAAAATAATCCTATATTTTCAGCGTCCCTCACGGGAACAGTGAGTTGAACTTCCTATAGTTACATCAAATGAAATAGTGATAAGTTTGACAATGTTGTGTTATTTATAATAGTGTAAATATCCAAAAACTGTAAAACAAATACAAATTCATCCAAATTAGGAAAAGGTGAGCAATGAGACATGCAAATAGGTACAGGATGGTGAGAAAGTGTAGGAAAGATATGACAAGTATAAGATAAGACGTGTGCATTATAGAACAAGTGCAATGTAGTGTAGGGCATATACAAGAAAAGATAAGTGCAACTATAGGACCATGATTGCAAAAAAAAAAGTAACTATAACTCTGATACCACAAGAGAAGAATAAGTAATATAAATAAGTTTATATGTTGTTTTCATGTATAATATATATATATATATATAAGCTCTTTATATAAGTATACGAATAAGGAAATGATCCAAAGATTATTTACAATTTGTTACCTAAATATTATACATAATATTGTACCAATAATATATTTTAAGTTGATTAATAATATATATGAACACATTTTAGAAGGAGCTTATTATAGTAAAAGATCTTACTATGTGTCACAATCTAAAGAGAGAGATATTTGCTTTAAGATTATGAACATATCCTGAATCGTGACTACTTCTGGCATTAAGTCTCATCCATCAGTGGAAAATTTTACATAAAATATCCTAAAGGAGCAGTCACCCTCATTAATAGCTGAAAAATCAAATCAATTATGAATTTCTTGCAAAGAAGTTAAGTAGAATATAAAGACAATTTTAATTTTAATTTTAATTTTAATTTACTTGAAGATAAAGTCATTCATTTCATATAGATGATTCGTATTAAAAGACTATATTATTATAGATAATGGGCAATCCTTTGTCAAATAAGGAATCTAATGCACTTTCATGTTACGGTAACTAGAAAGATAAGTGTAATCACTCCAATTGGAATTCATTAATAATATCTAAGATGAAGTGAAAGAACAAATAATATTGGAATCCAACATAATATTGGAATCAATTAGAAATATGACAAAAGCATATTTGTACTCAAGTTAAGATGGTACTATCTTATGGTAATAACCAAAAAAAATCCAATATGCAATGTGATATTTTATTAGTAAATCACTAATAAATTGTTTTTAAGCACAAAATTTGATGAAGGATAACCAACAAAATACAAAAATAATTACATAGAATTAGTAAAAGACAATAAGATTATGACAATAAGTAGGCATAGAAATACCCAACTTTATTTCATAGCAACTGTAAATACCTTAACTAATTGCAAACTATATTGACTGTGAGGATCAAATGCTACTAAATGTAATATTCGCGTGTGAATCAACTGATTTAGACCCAACATCCATAATCTACATAAAAGGTTAAATTTTAGTATATACATGCAAAATCAAAATGAAAATTAATATTACTATGAAAATGAATTCCACGTCTTAAGTTTTAATTAAACAATATCTACTAATAAAGATAAACCTTCATAACAAGGCGAAGGGGCATTTCTTAGTATAATAAAAGATTAGAATTCAATAATCCAAATATCAAATTCGCAAGAAATCATTGATTAGGGGAGAGATGGATCAGTTACAATTCAATGCAAATTTTTAGCAACAATATATTTTCAATAGATTTGGGAATATTAATTTCAAGTAACAGAAGCTTAATAACCTTTAAATGAAGTCAATTTCTAGAAACTAAAGTAACACAACACATAGCAATTAGAAATGAGTCCTTTAAGTGTAAAAGGTATTTAAGAAATTTAATAATTTAGCAAACGGCCTTTTGGAAATTGTGATGATAATTTTTTTGCAACGGATAGATGGATATCAATTATGTAAAAAGTTTGTTAGGTTATGTCTCCACCTTTTGGGTTTTCTCAATAAATTCAATCAAGAAAATGAGAATTAAAGGTTGGGAAAAGAGATAGATTAGGTAAGGAGTTTACATTTATGAATCATTTTTGCATCATTGAGGAATGGAGAAAGGTGGGTATTTCAAAACTTTATTTTTGTATTGTAATAGAATTATAATTATGAATGTATAAATGTGAGTTCTGGTTGGGTCGGCTGTGCTAGGCCCAGGCTCATCTCCACATGTCCACGGCCCGTTCGGCCCGTCAAGTGTTAGACTCCCATGCAAACACAAAGATCTACGAAAATTAACCTTTATTTTTGTATTGTAATAGAATTATAATTATGAATGTATCAATGTGAGTTCCATGAATTTCAAGATCCATATATATTTTTGAAATTTACTTATAGGTGGTATCAAAGCCTCGCTGTAAGAAAGTCATGTTTCCTTGATTATAGAATTCTTATGATTTAGAGAACCTTATAAGCCCTAATTTGAAATTTTTTAGGGAAACCCTAAATTTTGTTTCCCGTATGTTTATGAATTGTATACAAAACCTTAGGATTTGATGATTATGAATGTTGAGTTAATTTCTGTATGTACGAAATAAAAAAAATTAAGAATCAGTGATATGATTAGGATCCCAATGTTGGTTATCAGCGCTAGGCACCAGGCACTAGAAATAGATTGTTGGGTTTTGTTTTTTATTTTTTTATTCCAAATATTATGCTCACAGTTCAATTGCTCATAATTTGATGCTAATGAAATATAATATTATTGGTAAATTGAATCTCGTTGCTATAGAATTTTGTTTTGGAAATCGGTCAAGGTAGTTTGTTTATTTTATAATTAATAAGTATGAATGTAGGTAATGCATATATACAATTAGTTATGTTTATATATCTACAGAGAGTAAATATTTATAGTTGGTTTTTGTGACTACCTAATTATGTATAAATTAGTATTTTTAGTACTATATGGTATGTTAATAAATTGTCCAAATGTGAGCAATAATATAAAATGTATGAAGTTTTTCCTGGATACGTGTAGCATGTTATAGGATGACTAAAAGCATTAGTGTTAAGTTTAAATTTTCTATAGCACCTATTTCCTTGCACCTGAATCTCTTATTTGCTATAATGTTTAAAGTATTGAGCTTTCGTGAATGGATTTAACAAATCCAACTTTACCTTGTGGTTTTGGACTTGGATTTGGCACTTAGGATTGAGAAACCAAATAATTTAAATGTTTTGACACTAATAAGGAGAAATTCCATTTTAATAACAGGGAAAGGTCAAACATATTGAGTCTAATGTATATGAAGATGATAATTGCTAGTAATATTAAGTCTACTATTCCCAAAATTGAAAGTGTTAAGGAATTACTTAGGTTTGCAGAGGAGCGCTCTCAGGCTGCTAACAAGTCTCTTGTTAGGAATCTTATGGGCACATTAAACAACATGAAATTTGATGGATCACATGCTATGTATGAACACATCATTGAGATGACAAACATTACAGCAAGTCTAAGTCTTTGGGGATGGAAGCGGATGAGAATTTCCTTATGGAGTTCATCTTAAACTCATTACCATCTGAGTATAGACACTTCCAAATGAACTATAATACAATGAAGGACAAACAAAATATGCACAAGTTGCACAGTATGTTGGTTCAAGAAGAGACTGGACTCAAGAACTAAGGAATCCACTATATTAATTATGTTAAAAATCAAGGAGCTAGTAAGAAATGTTGAAAAGAAGCATGAGAAGAAAGTGAAGGGACCCCTAAGAGTTAGCGGGAATCATCTCATATCCACAAGAAAGAACATGATGAATGCAGATTCCATTTTTGTAAGAAGGTTGGGAGTTTCCAAAAGGAATGTCCCAAACATAAGGCATGGTTTGAGAAGAAAGGTAAGCCTAGTACTTATGTATATTATGAAACAACTTTGCTAAAGTTCCTTTTAATACTCTGTGGATTATTTTAGTTGTACTATTCATGTTTCTAATACCTTTCAAGGATTTATTATGACCCAAATTACAAGATTAAATGAAAGATTTGTCTATATGGGCAATGAATGAAAGTTCTAGTATAAGTTGTTAGGACTTATCACTTAATCCCAGACATTAAATATCATTTGGACTTATATGAACCTTTTTACGTACCTAGTGTATCTAAGAATTTAGTTTCTTTATCCAAGCTTGATAGATTTAAATACTCATTTAAATTTAGTAGTGGTAGTTTCAATTTATACAATCATAGCCACATAATTGGTAGTGGTACAATATGTGATGGTTTATATAAATTAAAGCTTGATGTTGTTTATGTTAAAATTTTATCAACTTTGAATCCTAATATTGGCATCAAAGGTAGTTTGATTAATGATAGATCTACTTATTTGTGACATAAACATTTGGGACACATTTCCAAGTAATGATTTGAAAGATTAGTAAAGAATGAAATACTTCCTGAATTGGATTTTTCTAATCTTAAAATTTTTGTGGATTGTATTAAAGGCAAATGAACAAAACATATAACAAAGAAATGAGTCATAAGAAGCAATCAACTTCTTGAAATAATTCACACTAATTGTATGGGCCATTTGATGTGCCTAATTTCAATAAAGAAAAATATTTTATCCCCTTTATAAATGAACATTATTCATGTTATGAATATGTCTACTTACTACATGATAAATCTTATGCCATTTATACCTTAGAGGTTTATATTAATAAGGTTAAAAGGCAATTACATAGAAAAGTGAAGATAATCAAGTTTGATAGAGGTAATGACTATTATGGTAAGTATGATGAAAGTGGTCAAAATCTTGGTCCTTTAGATAAACTCCTTGAAAGATGTGTATTTGCATGTAATACACAATGTTAGGTGCACCATAACAAAATAGTGTGGCAAAAAGGAATAACAGAACTTTGTTAGATATAGTTACGAGCATGATGTGTAATTCATCTTTACCCACTTCCTTGTAGACATATGCTCTAAAAAAATGTCATGTACTTATTGAATAGGGTTCCTAGTAAGGCAGGTCCAAATACTCCTTTTGAACTATGGACTAGAAGGAAACCTAGTTTAAGGCAACTATATATTTGGGATTGCGAAGTAGAAATTAGGCATTATAATCCATATGAAAAGAAAATGGGTACAAAAACAATCAATGGTTATTTCATTAGCTATTTAGCGGAGTCTAAAGGGTTCATATTTTATTGTCCTAATCATATTACAAGAATTGTGGAAATTGGGAATTTTAGGTTCATTGAATATGGTTAGACTAATAGGAGTCAAACACCACATAAAGTGGATCTTCAAGAAATGGGAGTGCAAGTCCTTACAGCTAAGCAAGTCTTTGTGGTTTGTAAACCTAATCAAGTTTTTGTTTCACAAATTATTAAACCGCCTTATAATTATAAAGAACAATAAATTAATGCTTTTTGTTATGGTTCTTTTATTTTATATTCATTCACTTCATGTTCAATTTCTAATGACTATGTGGTATATCTCCATGAGTCTGAAAATAACTTAGGAATTGAGTATGATCCAGTTACTTTTCCAAAAGCTGTAAACGATGAAAATTATGATAAGTGGTTAGATTCCATGAAAGATGAGTTCAACTTCATGGAACATAATGGTCTTTGGGACCTTGTCGAATTGCGAGAAGTCTATAAGAGAATTGGTTGTAAATGGATCTTTAAGACATAAAAGTGACTGTCTTGGTAACCTAAAACATTACACAGTTAGACTAGTTGCTAAAGAATTTACTTAGAAAGATGGCATTAATTATAAGGAGATGTTCTCATTAGTCTCTAAGAAGGATTCACTCATATTAGGGCTTTGTTGGCTCATTATGATTTAGAATTGCACCAAATGGATGTAAAAAATGCCTTCCTGAATGAGGATTTAGAGGAAGAATCTATATAGATCAACTACCGAGTTCATAAAGGCTGGAAAGGAATGCATAGTGTATAAACTGAAGAAGTCAATATATGGGCTTAGAAAAGCTTTCCAGCAATAGTATCTTAAGTTCAATAATAATATTGTTTCCTTTGGATTTAAAGAAAATACCCTTGACTAGTGTACATAAGATGTGAGTTCTATAAATTTTTAAATTCAGACATATATGCAAAATTTGCTTACAAAAGCAACAAATGCAAACATTTGAAAGCTAACAACAAACAAGGAACCATCAACCAAAAATTATGATACATAATCTTGACTAGTCATAGGGTTAATAAGCCAATGCATCCCTTGACAGGTAGACATTTGCTAAGCGCATGACTGTAATTAGTTACTGAGAATCTCTTTCTTCTTGAATAGTTATCTCCTTATCTTACTAACATCTTTATTGTGTAAATAAGTAATTATAATTTTCTAAGTATGACTTGATCCATATGCTTATTAGGCTCTAATTATAGCTTTATGAGATGTGCAATTTCATAATCTACGTTATGCGGAAAAAGAAAATTTAAAACTTTATGTATTTACTGTCACAAAATTCAATGACTATCTCCACTATGCTTATTGTATAACTCACCTCATTTATAAAAGATGTGTCAAAAGCAAAGTACAGTGTGCTCAAAAACTAAGGTAAAGAGTATAATTTAAACTTCAAAGTCTTCATCAAACTTCAACTTGAATTATAATGTTTCAGAGCGTTTATGTTCACCTTAACGTTTTCAAAACATTTAAAATAGATCCTTAATAGATAAAAAATTAAACAAACTATTAAATGTCATATCACCATGACATGACACTTTTTATATTTTTAAAAATATAGTAATGGACTCTGTTGTCAAGTATAGTCTACATTATATCATATGAGCTCCATCAATATATTTAAAAAATAAATTATATATATTTATTAAAAATTAAATAAAAATAAAAAAGTTTTAATTTATTATGTTAAATTTGTTAATGGGGTTCATTGTATCACTAGCCTATATAAGATAATAGAGTCTATAATAGATTTTTTTAATTATAAAAGGTTTCATGCGAGTGATGACTGATGTAAGTTTAACTCCGTTAAAATTTTCATTTATTAAAAGTCAATTTTAAACGTTTCGAAAATGTTACAAATTAAGTTATACTATGATGAAAACTTTGACGTTGAAATTACAATTTTAGCCCAAAAACGTATTGTATTATTGAGCTTTCATATAACATTCGTATTTAGAGTGTTCCTTTCCCATTCCACGCTTGAAAAGCCAGAAGATATAGAACTCCTCAGAAATTTCATTATAAAGAAGACTTTCACCAAAGAACGATTTATTTGTTCAAATAGAAGATACAATAACTTACTTTTTATACATATTTAGTGCTTTATTTCCCTTTCATACCACTAATATTAAATAATCCATAACACAGTAAATTTAAAATAATCATCATTACTAGAAGATTCATAATTACTATCAATTTGCAGAGACACTTTTCTTTAAACCATCCTCAAAACCATGTGCCACAGAACAGTTTGCAAGACGTAATTTTCCATCTCCACAAACATTTCCAGTATACAAGTCAAACTTGAAAAGTTTCTATCAGAATTCACCAATTCCCTGTTACATCCGCCAATACAGGTGAGGTTAAAATTAGAACTTTGTTCTTTCTAAAACAGAATTAAGTATTATTCCCACCTTAGTTTAACAATTTCAAAGTCAAAGCCAAGTTACTAAAACACCTTAAAAACCTACAAAAGTTTCCTAACGTGTGCAGAAATAGGTTGTTCCAAACATGGTATCAAAAACTAAGAACACACTTAAACAAGGAAACAGATAAACATATAAACTGGAAAAAACAAAAAAACTTTGACCCTGTTTGGTAATCAGTTGATTGCATTAGCTGTTAGTTGATTATATCAGCTGTTAATTGATAGCTGATTATATCAGCTGATTTAACCAGCGGATAACATCAGCTGTTTATTAAAGATATTTAGTAAAATTAGTTATTTAGAATTAGTTATTTATGTGTAAAATGACCAATGAGGGCATAACTTAAAAAATTATAAGAACATAAATATTATTTCGTTGAATATTTTTACAAGAATTTAAATTTTATATATTTAATTTTACAGAAATTAAGTTTATAACTCTAATAAAAACATATAATATATAATAATAAACAATAATAATAATATTTCTCAAAAAACAATTAACAAGTCGATGATTTTTAGGAGATTCTGGAAGATCTACACACGAATCATAACTTTCTCTTTTTAAAGTGAAAAACCTATGGGCTACCGATGCTTAAGATGAGAAATAAGTTTAAGAGCACAATTATCTTTGAGTAAGATTTTTATTAACTGATAGGTTGAAACGCTACTTGAAGTAGTTTTTCAAAAAATAGCTGGTTGAGTTTAATCAGCCAACATAACTAGCTCCTAACCAAACAAGTATACTAGTTGTTTGATATGGTCAAACAACTAATACTCTTTAATTAGCTAAAATATAGCTTAAACGCTGTCTACCAAACAGTACCCCTTAGACGCTCAACATATAAACACTGGCAGGACTTGGTCACCTAAACTCTCCCACTGCAACTTTTGTTCTTTTTTTCTCTATTATTTGATTTATTTCTCACTAGTATTTCTTTTTAATTGCTTGATTTCTCACCTCTCTGGTCCAGTTTGTTTCTCACTATAGAACTATTAAATTACTCTTTTAACCACAATATTAATCACACTACTTTTTTTGTTCTTACATAGCAGTGGTGACCATGGCCGTTCCCATCATTGATACTAGGAGAAAGTGATTGGTTATGGCCAAAACTCATTATTTCAAACACTTCCAACGGCGTATATCGCCTTCATGTTTCCCGAGCAATGAGGAGGTGGTCATGACAAGAGGTTCCATATTGCTTAATGGCTTGTCAAGGAGGCTATGATTCATGTTGAATGGCCCGTTGCCTAAGATTCCTGAATATATCCCAATTATGATATCTTGTTTTGCCTTATATGGAATGTTGATAGACAGAAGTCTCTGTATTATTGTCCTTTTCACCATTTTTCTTCACTAGGCTCAATTTCTCAACATGCCATTCGCTCATCAATTATTCTGGCTTTCCAAATGGACAATCCACATTCAACAAACAATGATGTTGCCTGCCAAACTCGACCATCAGCGAGTTACAGATGCAAATTGATTAAATGACAAAATCACTTGGACTTTCAATGGACTAATAAGCATCCTTTCTCCCCCTATATAATATATGCATGCTTCATTCTGCTCCGAAACTGCATTCAAGTGAATGCAAATCCAGCTGGGAGATATTTTCCCATTTGTAAGTTGAGTGTCTAATGGAAGCTGAGGATAAACTGCATGGAAGCTTTGAAGTACACTTGACTGAACGAAGTATTGTTAGATCTGTTGATACCCTGTCCACACCACACATACTCACTCTATCAAACCTCGACTTGCTCTGCGGCCGTTTTCCTATCACATACTTTTATGTATACCATAATCCAGAAAATGTTGCTGTTCCATCCATCTTGAGGTCTCTAAAGAGCTCACTTGCAAAAACTCTGTGTTACTATTATCCATTCGCAGGTCGTATTGTTCAAAATCCAAGTAGCAATGAGCCAGAGATCATCTGTGATAATACTGGTGCCTTGGTTGTACAAGGCCATGCGAACATTTCCTTGAGGGAACTAGACTTCTATAATCTGAACGAGACCTTGCAAGATAAACTAATCTCTCTCAATCCGGATTTTCCTTTTCAAGCCCAGATAACAAATTACACTTGTGGAGGGATCTCAGTAACATTCACCTTTGATCATGCTCTTGGGGATGCAAGTTCTTTTGGTAAATTCCTGGCTTCATGGTCTGAGATTGCTCAAAACAAGCCGATATCTTGCATGCCAGATCACAGGAGGAGCTTCCACCCACGTAACCCTCCTACTTATCACCCTTCTTTGGATCAGATTTTCGTCAAGTGTACTATAGAAGAGATAATAAACATACCAACAACCAAAATCCTGCTGAAACGACTGTACCATATTGATATCTCAAACATCAACAGGTTGCAAAGGCATGCTTCTACCAATGGTTGCAAAAGAACTAAAATTGAAGCTTTTTCAGCCTATTTATGGAAGATTATGGCTAATGTCATCAATGAAAAGCATGAAAAGTGCAAGATGGGATGGTTAGTTGACGGACGAGGTAGATTATATGCATCTCAGAGTTCTATGTCAAATTACGTAGGAAACGTGTTGTCTATAGCTACGGCAGAGGGAGGTGTTACAGAGTTGAAACAATGTTCTATGCCAGATGTTGCTAGCAAAGTTCATGATGCCATATCCAAGGTCACCAATGAGTCACATTTCTTGGACTTGATTGATTGGATAGAATGTCACAGGCCTGGCTTGATGATGTCAAACGCTGTACTTGGTCGAGGAGGTCCAACGCTGGTTCTGTCATCGGGGAGAAGGTTTCCAGTTGCTGAATTGGATTTCGGATTTGGAAGTCCTGTGCTAGGGACGGTATATTCGACTATACAGAAAATAGGGGTTGCATACATGAACCAAAGGCCAAGTGGTAGGAATGATGGCTCATGGACAGTCTCTGCTATTTTGTGGCCAGAACTAGCCACTGCCTTGGAATCAGACTCAATTTTTGAGCCTATGTCGGTCACACATCTTCAGCTCTAGTGTTTGCCGATATAATATTTTCTTTTCAATTTTAACCTGGTTTTCTAAATAGTCAGTCGTTAAGATAAAGTCTATATAGCTCAGGACACCACCCCCCCGGACTCAGTCTACATTGTATATTACTATCACCAATATTAAATAGTATCTTTTGCAATTAAGGAGTTCACAAGAGTTCAGAAGTGTCATTTGCATACCATCACCATTACTCAAGAGTCATACCCACTGTATTAAACAGAAGAAAATGAGACCTTGTAAGAGTCGAGACTTGTAAGCCAACTCTGCAGGAAAGAACTCTAAAATTGAACAGCTTATGTTGGTCCGAATATTATTACCCCCAAGTCAGCTCGACAGTCTGCTTGAGTAAGGGCTTCTAAACCCTGAAAGCCCAAGTCTCAAGATATTCGATTTCTAATAAGAGCAGCATATTTTATTGACTGAGCAGCATCTCCTGTAGTCAGCATGCATGCCAATATTAGCTCCAACAGTATATATATCACAGCAGAAAGAGATAATAAGTATGCAATTGAGGGAGAGAGAGCAAGGATAAGATCGAAGAATAATTCCTATTTTGCAATATCCATCTCTAATAAAAGTGTGGGAGTTTTTATTTGGATGTATGCTTTGGGAGGACATTCCTTGCAAGATACTACCGATTGCATCATCCTGCCTAGTTTACAACAATGTACACTAATAACTACAGGGTAGCAGGCCACATTTGGGAACAAATCCTTGTTAGTTTATATCTTACCGCTAATCGATTGGTCTAAGTTTAATAACATAATAATTTAAATCCATTCTTTATCTCGTACATATTTAGATGTATATGATAAAGTTCATCAGATAATTATACATTGCAACTAAAATTATGATGAGATTATAATTATGAGATTTATATTTATATATTATTCTTAAATTGTTCCTAGTTATTGCTCTATGAAGACTGGACATTATTAGAACGTAAAAAGATTAGTACATGTTTTGTTTTTCTTTATGAAGGAAATAGTTAATCTTATAGATTAGAGTATAGAGATACTTAAACAAACATGTGAGTGGTTGTTAGAGAATAATTTCACTAAACTGACATAATATGATAAATGCATTTGGAACATTACTTATATATCTACGAAAATTCTCGTTGTGATGATTGTATAAGTGATCCCTTAATTTAAGATTTCAAAGTTATCTTGTATAGGGATTGTTATATTTTGATACTACTTATGACCTATTATAATTATAGGTCATTCATTCGGTAGCCAATGGATGTAGCCTGAAATATATGGAGATAGTTGGGTGATCAAGATATGATTCATCACCTCAAGTAATTAGATGTTCGATCATCCCTTAATGTTGTTCTCGATTAGTATTGATTCGAAAAATCTTTGACAAAGATGAAACGACATTTTTTAAATAGTTTACAAATATCATTAATTGAATCGATAGCTAATGATAGAAAATTAATAAGATTGAACTCAAAATAGAGTGGTCATTAATTTTATGTTCTATGTCTAATCGAAACATTGTATGATGAAATGATTAAATTATACCAGAAAAATTATGCACGAAAAGGTTAATCAAAACTACTTTGACATTCCTAAATATTTAGGTGCTCATGATGCATTGCTAGTCGTCAATTTTGATCTATGATTATAAATTATTTAATTGGAGAATTAAAGATAAATTAAATGATGTTTTAATTTATCTAATTCTAATTCTAATTATATAATCATTGTCAACATATTTGAGAACCTAATGGGTCTCACGTACAGAACAGGTTTAAAAGAACAAAAATATTTTAATCAAATTGGAATTGATTGTAAAGTTTGAAAAATTTTATAATTAAATATGGAATATTTAATAGATGAGGATCAATATAAAATACTAGATCTTATTTTGTATAATTGGTATTTAATTAAAATTATTTATACTGGTAATCAATAAATTTAAAGTCTACTAATTTTAATTTTTTATTTTTAAAAAAGTTATGGCACTCAAACACTAACTCCACTTTTTATTCCCACTCTAGATACACATTTGAGTCCATCTTTTCGAAAAAGGTAGGAATTTTCATATTAATGCTGTTGTCTAATATAAACTCAAGACCCCTCTCATTCCCATATCTAATTCTACCCCCACCGTTCCTACTTATTCTTCCTCTGCTACAACCACCTCTTTCCCTCTAAAGTTATCCACATCTTCAAAGGTGTTAAACCGGTCGTTGTCGTTGTCGTCGTCGTCAAACTCATCACGTGTGTTTCTAGGTTTGGTTGTCCTCTCCCTTAGGTTGGATTGAGAATTTAATCTTAATAACATCTCATCTATCTTCTCCATCTCCTTAAACGTCCTTTCAAACATCATTTGTATTGATTTCATCATTAAAGGAATGCTTTCCATCCTTCCATCTTCGAAAACTTCTATGTCTTTATTAGAAGAAGATGAATTTCTAATATTAGACATGATGTAAAACTTGCAAGAAAACATTAGTAAGAAAACAATCTCTCCTCATATATTTTGTTTTCTAAATCACTCACAATTAGGGGTGAGCATTATTCGAACCGGGCTAAATTAATTCGGGTAAGAAAATTCTAAAATTCGGGCCGGCCCGAATGTTACCCGAATTATTTTCGGGCCGGGACGGGTAAGGGAAAAAAAATTCGGGCCGGCCC
>JANZLH020000011.1:522909-535764 GCA_026770325.2 Erythroxylum fimbriatum | reverse complement strand
ATGTGGTCACACACTTACGAGTGTAATATTCCCGTTTATGATTATTTAATTTATTATGAGATAATTTATTAAATAATCTATATGGCATATTATTATATTTTTTGCTAGCACAGAAAATATAATTAATATTGAAAATTCTCTTGTACAAAAATAAATGAATAAAATAAAATAGTTTTATTTTATTTCATTTAGAAATAATAATAAAATAAAATAGTTTTATTTTATTTTATTAAAAAATCAAAATGGAAAAGAAAGCAAAAATTGTAAACGTGGGTTTTTTTTTTGTTTTGCTTTTATAAAACTAAAGCATGCGTTGGTTGTTTTTCAAAGATAAGGTGTTGTTCAAGTTTGAAAAACAATGATAAATGTTACTCACTGAAAATGTACTGCGTGAAGATATATGAGAAGCTTTCGTTTTTTTTGTGCAGTGAGAGAGAAAGTTTGTCTTATGTATGTGTGTGCATATAAGGCGTACAAAAGAGTCAAAAGCATATATCACAGAGATTGTTTTTTATTTTTGGTTGACATTATCAAAAGCATATATCACAGAGATTGTTTTTTATTTTTGGTTGACATTACTGCAAACAAACAAGAGAGGGTGTGTTTGAGAAATAGTAAAGAGATAACACGCATGAAAAATCATTGAGGTTGGCTCTCTTTGTTTGTGTGCGGTGAGATACAGAGGGATATGCTTTGGGTTTTTTCCTTTTAAAAAGGAGAACTAGGATAAGAAAGCAAGATACAGAAGAGTCTGGTTTTTAGAAAACAGTGAAGAGAGAAACCTTTGTTTTCGGTATTGCTTACGAGAATAAAATCAAGACAAGAGAAAATAGACTATTGAAGAAAGGTTCTTCAAATTTATCTATAGCCATATCAAGCATTGAAAGCGGGATATATTTCTCGGTGTGGAGCACATAGAGACTTCGTAGTTTCGAAGTTCATATCGGTTCATTCTCACGAATTCCAGGTATTTATTTCTGACTGTTAAAATTTAAGTATGATATTTAAATGCAATAGATCTATATGTGATTGCAATTTTAATTTCCGCTGTATATTGCGATCCATACCTCTAGGGTTATTCCTCTTTGGTAAACACTGCAAAGTTTAGACTCAAGTGGAGTTACGATATTCATAACTATCAATCTTAAAAAAGATACCAGATAAAAGAAGAAGACGAATAGAAGAGAAAATGCAACTTTATACATGAAGCAGCAACTGGGAATGTACACAATAGAAGTATAGAGTACGATAAAGCCAGTATCTCAAATAGTAGAGACGAAAAGATGCGTGTTTGGATTCTCAGAAGGTGAGAGGAATTGACACTCAAGTGATTAAAGAAAATCAAGCGAAGTTAATGAAGCAAAATAGTGTTTCTAAGATGTTGTCTAGGACAACGAAAAACAACTCAGAAAGCAAAAATAGGAGAATAAAATCTTAATCTCTGAAACCATGAAAAATGACGTTCTACGTTACAAAGTTGCAAACGTTAGCACTTCTGGAGGAGAGAGCTTAAGTGCACGGTAGATGTCGGTTGTTCTTTAAGGGAGTGAAATCAGGGAGCATAAAAAGAGCTTGTCAAGAAGAGACATGCTTGAAGGGATTCACATAAATATCAAACCTTTCGTACAGAAACAAAATAGAGATGAACTCCAAAGTTAGAAACATTGCTCAAAATGCAGGTGACAAGAAAATGAAGCAATAAATTGTGACAGATCTACTGTTACTAGAGCTTTTACAAAAACATAACCTGATACGGGCAGCACCAGAAGAGAGTCAGAGGTGAGTTCGCTCCTTGCTACACTTCAAAACCGGTAGGAGAGAGAGGAACAAACAAGAGCCAATCATAGAGAACAGGGACCAACTCCTTCCACTGTGGGTACTTCTCATCGGTAGAAGGTTGGTGATACTTCTTTCCCTCCTTCATTTTGCCTGTAATTTGTTGTTGTTTTTCCTTTTCGTACTTCAAATAAAACTTGGGGTATCTTTCTTTGCTGATTCCTTTTTAATCACCTAGGCTAAATTTATGTTGAATTCTTAATTGAAGACTAAACTGGGTGGAAGATATATATGGTTGATTGGATTGTAGGTATCAATTTTTCATAAGGAGATGATAATTATTCGGTTCTTAAGTCTAGCTCTGTTTCTATTCGATTTCCACTCTCGAATGGTTTGAGTTGAATATTTACTTGTATGATCACTCAGTTTCTACTTTAGGGATGGAATTTGTAACTGTAGTTTTGTATTGATTTGAAATTGCTGAATTATTTCTTCAGCATCAGGATTAAGATTCTTAAACTTCCATTGTATTGAGTAGTTTTTTATTCCCTCTATGCTTTTTGGAGTCAAGTGCAGGGTCATTCTTAATGTTTTATAAGCTCAATATATAAATATGTAAACTTTAAAAGTATATTTTATTTTTTTATTTATTTATTTTGGTAATTCAGATTTTTTATTTTTTATTAAATAGGGCACTTTAAACCCTTCATTGTGACACAATTGAAGAATTTAATAGATTGCACTAATTCTTAACATTAAGATCAGGAGAACAACTAAAAAAATCAAATGAAAAAATATGTAATAAAAAAAAGAAAAGTTAAGATGATTTGTCTCATTTTGCTCTTTATGAGTATCAAGAGTGAACTAGACCCTATTTTGCCCCATTTTGCTCTTTATAAGGGTCCAGAGTGAATCCTATTTTGCCTTATTTTGTTCTATATGAGTTGGAAACAACCTCTCTACTAGTTAGGGGTAAGACTGCATATTACTATACCTCTCCAGACCCTGCTTATCAGTGGGATTCATATTAAGTGTTGTTGTTGTTATTCTCTACGAGGGTCAAGAGTGAGTCCTATTTTGCTTTTCATGAAAGTGGGCCTAGGAAGGGCAAGGCCTGGTCAAGTGCTCCATATTTGTTACTGATTACACCAAGAAAGAGCAAATAGAGGATAAAAACTAAAAAATAGATAGACCTACAAAATAGCAAGTATATGGATGGAATGGTTCAATTCTTCATGCTCTTTCACTTCTCTCTTGTATTTCTCTATTTTCTTTTCTTATTATCTTCATAACTCATGACAATGAATTGGATCAAGCTTTTTTAGGTTCGAATAGATTTGGAGCCAAAATTTGGGTCGACCCTTCTCCTAAATGTTAAATTCAAAATTTTTAAAGTTCAATATGAAATCTTTGTATTGGGTTAATTTTATTTTGAATTTAATTAATTTATTTTTAAAAAAATTATTGTAATTTAAGGTGTAGTAAGTCTCTTGTTATAAAATATATCAATAATATACTATTGCTAATCTCTTTATACCCCTCCCATTGCATTTTGATAAGCTCATATATAGTTATTATAATAAGTTTCATATCTTTTTAGGCTAAAATTATAAGATAAACTTGATTGATATAATATTACATATTAAGATAAGTTATATTTAAAATTTTACCCTTTTCCACGCTCATATACAATTTTAACAAGCTCGTATAGTTTTTATAATAAGTTTCATATATTTCTAAACTAAAATTATTAAATAAACTTGATTCACACAATATTATATATAAAGGTAAATTATATTTTAAATTTTACTTGATTTTGTTATACTAGTCAAAATTATTATAAGATAAACTTGATTGATATAATTACAAAACTTATATACATTCTTTACATTAAGTTTGATATCTCTCTAAGCTAAAATTATAAAATAAACTTGATTGATACAACATTACATATAAAGGTAAATTATATTCTAAATTTAAGAATGTGCCTGATTTTGAAATGGCATTTCTTCTTATTAACATTATGATAAGGAAGATTATGGGTTACCACATGGTTGTAATTTTAGGCCATGGGTTACTTACGTGTTTACCACACGATCTGAACTTTGCTATAATAGCAGATGGTTAATGTAGTGGAGGAGCCTTGCCTAACAAAAATCCAAAAGTTATCCTAAAATTGATCGAGGAGATGACAAGAAACGATTACCAGTGACAATCAAGTAGGGAAAGGACAATTAAGTAACCCAACTTGTGCACACAATATGGATGCTACCATCACTTTGAAAGCTCTGTTGAAGGCTTTATCAAGAAAATGGATAGCATGAGTGGAACAATAAGACTAGCACCATCATTATAATGTGAATTATGCATAGTAAGGAATATTGTCAAGTTGGATATCACTTTATCTGGACAACTAAATAAGTTGATTACTAAAAGTACTATCGGTAGTCTTAGACACAACCCTATAATAACATCTACAATTTAGAGTGAAAAAATAATTTGAATCCCCTATAGGATAATCAAACAATTCAAGAGTCATGTCACTCGATTACAATAAGCAGCAATAACAAGAAAAGAAATTGAGCTTGGAAGAATTAAGGATAGTGTGTATACATCCACAATTAAAGCTTGACTTAAAGATCATGAGGTTTTAGTCAACAATATAAAAAAATCAGATTGGCCATCTAGCTAAGTTAGCTGCTTGACTTAAAGATCATGAGGTTTTAATCAACAATATAAAAAAATCAGATTGGCCATCTAGCTAAGTTAGCTGCTAAGATATATGAAGGTTCGTTGCCTAGTAATTAACATAGTGCATGATTCTAAAGAACTAAATGGTGGAGAGGGAGAGGGAGGAGGTTGTTATTGAGGATAAATAAGACAATAATAATGAAGAGAATATTAATATGTTTAATGAGATAAAGCGTTCTTTCTCTTATTGGAATCTCTACTTTTATTTTGATGTGATAAACACTCCATGAATTTTTTTAGGGTATTAGAAGGATACTTAGATTAAATGATGATTCGAGTGTATGAATTTAACATATTTTAAGTTTTGACTTTAAGTTAATGATTAGTCTAAATTGATTATGAATTGTTTGAAAAATTGAATAAATTTGAGCACTAATAAATTCTAGTTTGGTAATTTTGAAATTTTGACTTGACTAAGTAACTAGAGGTTTATGATAAGGTGTTTGTCCTCATGTGGAAGGGTTGAGGTAATGTTTTAGCCAAGTTAATCACCCATAATAGTATATGAAAAATTAAAATAAAATTGCATTAGTTTGTTTTGATTATAGCTTCTCAAATACTTCTTATCTTAGACTTTTAACTCTTTTCATGTCCATTTTATATATGAGGTGAAATTATATGAATTAAGTTAAATTCAAAAGATTGTTTAGTTAGGTTGGAATTGAATTACAAGATAGTATAACTATCTAAAAATCTAGGTAGTTGATGGATGGGATATTAAAAGCGTCACTATTAAGGAATGAGTTTCCTTTATCGACTAAATGGAGAGTATGTAAGATTTTCCAAAAGTGAGATATCAAACTATTGCCCCTGTAATGATAATCAACAACCAATCACTCACTTTTCATTCCTTACCCATTAACCCCTTCTTAAACCTATCAACCAAGCACTCCCTTAAAATTTAAAAGGTTCAATTAATATTAGATCATCACAAAATTGACTAAAAATTAAATAAAATTAAATAATTTAAAATATGATTGAAATATATTGTCTTTACATATTGAAGAATTTAAATTTTAATAAAAATAGATTGTTAAATAAATTAATTAAATTAGTTTAATATATAAGAATTTATTAATTTATAAAAATTAATTGAACAATTAACAAATCGATCAATTTTTAATAACAATAGTTATTAAAGTAAATCGAACTGAAAAATGAAAAACTAAATTAAACAATTTAAAATTTTAAAAATAAACTGATCGAATATTTTAACCAGCTACCAACTTCAGACATAAATAAGTTGTTAAAGGGAAGGTGATGAATTTTAGATGGACATGAATTTTGTTTAGGGGATTTAGAATTAATAATTTAGGAATTAAATTTTTAATTAATTACAATTAAGAAAGACTATTTAGGTTAATTTTAGTTATGGTTTAATGAATGTATTAAATTTTTTTAATAAATTAAATTAATTTAAGATTATTTTTTAATCCAAAATTAAATTTATACGACATCAACTATAGATAAGGTACATACGGTATGTATGTTAACTCCATTTTAAGTTTAATTTTAATAAAAATACCTTTTCGCTATGATCCCATTTCCCACCATAAATTCATCGTCCGGGCAATGCAGATCAAAGCTGGTACCTGCGTCTTTCTGTTCACTTTCGCAGTTTGATAAACATGGTAGTTTGCATGTCTACACTTCACTCCCATACCCACTTGTGTCGCCGTTTATCAAACCCAAATGTCGCATTTCCCCTCAAACTCTCCGACCGTCGGAATCTCTCTGTTTGCTCGCAGTCGGGAAAAACCTCCGACGATGATCATCTGGCCTGGATTCGAGTAACTTTGACCGCCTCTTCCATATTCTTCTTGGGCTTAAACATGGGTCTCTGTCGAGCTGCTCCAACTCCGTTGCTTCGTCCTACTGAGACTCGGATTAATCTGGAAGAGCAAAATACTGATCAGGGTAATTATTACCTTTACCATTTTTCTGTTTCAAATATTTAAAATGATATAGTCTTCCATTTATGCGCAGTAAATTGCAATGGGATTATTGTTGAAGTGAATGCGCTTTTTTGTTGAGAGGAAAGATATTACAGCCTGGTGATCACAAAGACCAATCTTTCATGGAAATTCCATTGCTTACAAAGAAAATTTTTCAGAAGCCTTAAAAATAAAGAAGAATTTTGCTTAGGGCCGTTGCTTTTGCTACTGTGAATGTCTTTTGGGTTTGTTATGCGTAATGGTATATGCTTTTCTTCTTTAATGCAGTTGACAATGGCGAAAGGAATCCTGAGACTGTAAAAAGTTTTGAGAGTGAGGAATTGAATGCTGCATTTGAAACTTGGAAGTCTAAAACCTATGCATTATCTGTTCCTCTCAACGTAATTACTCTTCGGGGCTCAGTACCTCCTTCTTGGTTCAAGGTTAGAAATTTATGTGACCTTAAATAATTTTCTGTTCTCTTCTATCATTTCAATATTTGATGATTTTTTCAAATTCAAGGTTTCAATGTGTACATTCAAATTCAAGGTTTCAATGTGTATATTCTTCGAGTTTCAATGAACATTCTGTTGATTTCATCTTGTTGTAGTTGTATGAACTTAGCATACGAGAGGAAGTTTGAGAGCTTGGTAATGTGGGCTAAAATACCTTAATACTTTTTATTTGGCCATTTAAAGTAACTTTTGTTTGAATCTAACTCTCTGCTAGAAGCAGGACAACTTTTTTTTTTTTTAAGAATGTATTGTTAATTCTTATTCTTATTGTCATTAAAATTGACAAGGACATAGAGTATCTTTTGTTTATGACTTCAATTTTGTAATGATGGATAGGATTTTATGCAATCCCAAGGGAAGAGATTAAGGTTTCGCAATACATTTGTTGGAAGTCTGGAGAAGATCTTTGATGAATTATCAGTGTGCTTTAACAGGAAGAAAATTGGTCCAAAGTCTACTGTTGCTGCTGATGTCTTAACCCTTGGTGACTCATGGCTCAGTTTTGCAATAAAGAATTCTCTAATTGAGCCTATAAGAGGCATAGAGGACCAGGATTGGTACAAGGGTTTAAGTGATAAATGGAAGGTAAGGATGTGTCTTTTTAAGAACTTAGCCTCAATTTCTTATTTATTGTTTTCCATTGGCATGTTGCTTTCCTATTGGGAATGTTGTGATATTTCCATTAACCATGCCACAGGCATACCTACGCCGGAATTATGAGGGGGAAATAGATCCTAAAGGTGAAGTATGGGCTGCTCCATACCGATGGGGCTCTATGGTCATAGCTTACAAGAAAAATAAATTTCAGAAGAATAAATTGGCTCCGATTGAGGTGATTGCCTATGAATTTTCTTTTGCCTTTTATATTTCACTATCTTAGCATACATTATATTTTATTCTAGAGTACTGGCAACTAGTGAATGCCAGAGGGGAAAACTTTCTCCCTTCAGTTCCTGACTGCACTAGCACTTTTTTTGCCAGCTAAAACTTCTTATTTTATTTGTTTGCTTTGGTTAATTGTTTACATCTGTAATCAAAATGTTTACTTTTAGAAGCTCTTTCTTGCTTTGTTATGAACCTGTTATGACAATGTTAGGCAAAGTAGTGAGGATAAGAAAACCAATTAAGTCCAGCTATTGCTTTTTAATCTTTAATACGGTCAGTGCAGGGGCTAACATCTGCCACGAATGGGTTAGTTTAACATTTTTTCAGATAGCTTGATTCTCATGCTATTTACATTTAAGGTTTATCTGGATTGGGCATTTGTGCAATTAAAGTAATCACCATTGTAGGATTGGGCAGATTTATGGCGGCCTGAGCTCACAGGGAAAATTTCAATGGTTGATTCTCCTAGAGAGGTTATTGGTGCTGTTTTGAAGTATATGGGAGCATCATACAACACTAACAACATCGCATTGCAAGTTGCTGGCGGGAGAAATGCTGTCCAGGAAAATCTAGCATCACTTAGTAAACAGGTACTTTTGTGTTTATTGCTAGTGGTTTCATAACATGATGTATGAAACTGCTGGGGGTTCTTGTTCTTTTTGTTAGGACATTCATAGAGTTTGGGCTCGAGTGTTAGTCAGGTTTGGCAACATAAAAGAGTTAACTTTGATGCTTAGAAAAATTCACTCTTCTACTTTACACAATCTGTATATAATAGTTAATGCTCAATTTGTTTTAATTATGTCAGTGCTCAGCATAGGGATGCTTCACTACAATCTTCTATTATTTTTCCCAAAAGTGTGCAGCTGAGAGTTCTTTTTTATTTTATTGTGTTCATATTTCAATCTTTTACTATAAGCAAACAACAATCATCAATTGAGTTTTTACACCACTGTTTGCATTCTATAGATCATTCGATTAGGGTCAGACCGAGAATTTCAACTCTTTTAGGACCTGTGTTTCACTTTGAAAGTGAAGAAGCATGCATACTTCCTCTGAAGCAGTGGGTTACTGATAGATCCGAAATAAATTTAGAAATATAGTAAATATATATATACATACGCATGTGTTCTGTTATTTGGGGGAGGGGGGTTGACAACCTCATGCTTGGTTGTCAGCCTAACCGAATCTGTTATTCCTAACAGATTCGTAGTATAAATAAGCAATAGTTAGGAGGGGAAAGGAGGATTGAGTATATTGTGAGTGATTTGAGCCTTAGGCTGGAGGGTGGACCTCGAAATCCAGGTTACTATTTGTAATCGGTTTTACAGAAATCTATAGTAAATACCTATTTTCCATACATATTTTGTTGGATTCTATCAAACTCTTGTCATCTTGTCCTACTTAAATGGACAGTTCACACGTAGCCTGTCCAGATAAAAAATCTACAAACAAAGGAAAATTTAAAGTCATCTATCACATTTTTTTACAAGTCTAAATATTTATGATTATTTCAAATTGATGGACATTTTATTTACCATAAATATAGTTGTGCATCCACTCATATAAGGTATAACATCTTTTGCCTCTATAGCTTGATGGAATTTGTGAGCATGCTCACAAAGATAGTTCAAAACAAAATATCTGCAACCAAGCTACTCGTAGTCATCAACATGACTGTGATATCCAATAATTGAGTGTTGATACCGTAGTTGGCATTTAGACAAATACAAAATTTAGTTTGTATACCTATAAAAATCGTTCTTTGTATGACTTGCCAATAAGCCTCTAATCAGCCTTTTCTCCCTTTTTTTTCTTCGATGGAGTATCTAGCGTAGAAGGTTATGATATTTGGTGGAAAGATAGTCTTAATGAAGGTTTACAGATTATGCTCAACTGTGGAAGATAGTCCCATATGATTTCAGAATTGTTTGCAACATTTATATCAGTCGGAACTTTCTACCTTTTTAGGTGGTTTACAAGCTGGTGCTCAATCTAGTAGTTATGAAATACCCTTCACTCTCTGTGTATTACCCACGTTACATGCATGTCAATTTTCATGAAGTTTGTGCATCTTAACATGCTGAGTTTAAATGTCTTTTAAATGTTGGATGAGATGGCCCTGTACAGAGACCAATATTGATGACATGTATTATTTCTTCTTGAATCTGGTTCCAAAAGATCAATTTACTTTAAGTAATACCTTTCCTGCGGTTCCGAATTTTGATACATTTCTATGTTGGAATTCGTGTAAAAGAATTTTTACATCGTTCTCATCTCATCTCCACAGAGTTTTTGTCTTGGATGGATTGCTGGATCATGGCCATTATTTTGGGCACTTTTCATCAGTTTTGTTCTTGGAACAGCATATTCAATCAATGTAAGTGCATTTTAGTACACTATGAATTTCTCATAGCATTCATATAGTTGTGTGAGCAAAGCACAATACAGTGGGCAGGGTGCCTCACACAAAAGAAATACAATATACTAAGGGAAAAAATATTTTTTGTTAAACTTAGTTCTTACCATTCGAGTTTTATTTTGAAAATGGAAAAAAATGTAAATGGGGAAATATATGTATAAATTTGTCTACGTCTTTTCATCTGGTCACAATTAATGTCTATCAATCTGGAAAACTTATTGCAGTAGCAATAGCAAGTGAAAAGCAGGTAAATAACAAAGTTTTTAACTCAAAAACTTGATGCTAGAGATGCCTACTTATTTTGGTCAATTCATGCTGCCTCTAGTGAAACCGTACCTCATCTTCTGCATTGTAGTTTGAATGGTTTCTCTTATTAACCAGGAGACGACAAACTATTCTTATTAACATAAATTTATACGGTTGCAATCATTTACTATAAATACTTTTGAACATTAGCTCCTTTATCACTTATTTCGCTTAATCTTGGACTTCTAACCATACTATTGGAGCAGAATAAGTCTTATGTCCTTCTAACATCTTGAACTTTCTTTCATTATTTTCCAATTGGTCACATGTTTGAATATCTATGTGATGCTTTAATATGATAAACCATAGATTTCTAATTCATGGTCTTTACAAGTTGCGATTGTTCAGTTGCCACTTTTGAGATGGAAAAGGTTTGCAGTCATTGCAGCATTGTGCATCCTTGCTGTTAGGGCAGTGATTGTTCAACTTGCCTTCTATCTGCATATGCAGGTATTTTTTTGCTCCCACATTTTGTGTTATTAGACATTTAAAGTTTAGGAAAAATTATTTTCTCAAGAAAGGTGTTACCATTGGGATTCTGAAAAAGTTTCCTCATAACACATAGAAGTATAGCTTGTTTTCATGGTACTGCCTTAAAGGCTGGTGATCAATTCTTGACCATCACAAAAGGGAATGTACTCTTTAAATTGATTTTCTGGCTACTGCCATGCTCAATGAGGTCTCAAAAGGTGTCTAGCATACGTGAGCACAAGAATCTGTTTATAGCAGAGATTCATTAAATTGCATGATAGGTGCTTTTCTTTTTTGTTCCTGGAATATGCTTGAAGTACTTAAATACCTGTCTTGACAATTTCCAGACTCATGTGTATGGAAGACCAGCTATCTACTCAAGGCCTCTAATTTTTGCAACTGCATTCATGAGCTTTTCAGTTGTTATAGCCTTATTTAAGGTAACTGTTATTTCAATTTTATTTCAGTGATAGAAAATTCCTAAGGGAAGAAATTTTTACTTGGTAACACATTCACTATATATTCTTAGAAAATTTTTAAATTGGTAACACATTCACTATATATTCTTTATAGATCTGAAATAGTATTTTGTGTAGGATATTCCTGATATGGAAGGTGATAAGATATATGGCATACGAACCTTTACAGTGAGTTTGGGCAAAAAACGGGTTAGCTCTCAACATATATGCTTTCTCTTAATAGAGTATCTAGTTCCTTTGTTTTGCACCTAATTGATCTTGTTCAGGTATTCTGGACCTGTATTGCATTGCTAGAAGTTGCTTATGGTGTTGCTGTTTTAGTTGGATTAAGATATTCTTACACCTGGAGCAAATGGATCACGGTAATTTGTTCCTTTTCTTTTAAGGGTTTATGCTTCATTAAATTTGATACATTTGGACGTCCAACTCTATAAAAGAAGACCTATCAATTATAGGCTTACCACACCTCTTTTGAGTCTTAATTGATGTTTCACTTATGTGGGGGCAAATGCCATTGAGCCAAGCTTTAGACAGCTCCTTGGTAACTAGGTTCAGAAGCTGACTTACAGTGTGATGGTTCTGGAGTAACCTTGTTTGAAAGTTGTACTTAAATTTCAGGCATCCCAATTGTGGACTTTAATAAACAGTTGGATGCTTGACAGAGTTCTGAGCTCCTTTTTTTGTTGATGTATAAGTGTGTGATCAAACTTGGATTGATGATATAGGTTTTCAGCCATGCCATATTGGCCTTCCTACTGTGGAATCATGCTAAATCTGTTGATCTGAAGAATAAAGCTGCAATAACTTCGTGCTACATGTTTATTTGGAAGGTAATCACCTGTCCTGGTTCTGCACTTAGTGTGAACAATTGCACCAACCTTGCTTGAAGTTTACCTTGGCTAAACATATGACATTTTGTTCCTCATATTGAACTTTTCACACATCAAGTAGTTATGTTTTAATTACCTGAAGAAATTAGTTCCTGTTCTTTAAGTATATTGGTTATATGAAGAGAGTTTTAAAATGGTGAAAAGATTATGATAGAAGTTGGTTAGGTTGGTTGACATTTGTTTGCTTTCAGGACCCTCAATTTGCATGTGAATAAACTATCATAAATTGGAACAAGGAACTACCATTTGATAGTAGTGCCTATGTAAAGCAAAATAAGAGATAAAAGGAATCAAAGCAAGGTTGTAATACTTGTTTTGTGTACTCTGTTGTTGTTAAGTAATGGTTTTATGATACAACTCAGCCTCTGCGTGTTTATTCAAGAAGAAATTCTAGGGCTGTTGAAGAAGTCAAAGAACAGTTCAACT
>JANZLH020000011.1:503978-521404 GCA_026770325.2 Erythroxylum fimbriatum | reverse complement strand
TCTTGAGATATCAAATTTTTTCATTTCTAATCTAATTATATATATATATATATATATATATTGGGATTTAAAACAAAATCAACATAACTGGAGGCAGAAAGATCATCACTGCAGAATTTAGCATACCAAAATCGTGACTATCTAGGACCTATATGGTATAGCAAATAAAATTGATTTCTCTCCCTCAGATTCTTTTTGGTCATTCCCTCCAATCTGACACAAAAGTAGTTGAAGTGGTTCTTATATTCTTTCTCTCTGATTCAATTTGAGTCCTATATTTCCCCAAAGTTATCATGGAAAGCAGCTTTCCTATATCTGATGAAATACTAAAGAAATGTCTCATCAAATTGCTCTAGAAATTATTGGAGTGGGGAATCCATACATCCAACATATTCTTTTCTCTGCTTTTTACCGCTCAACTTTCTATGAATCTGAATTCTCAGCTGCAGAATTTGCAGCAAACTATTGTCTTATGGTATTATTCTCATGGTCTTAAGAAGTGCAACTCCAAGAATTATGACATGAATATTTTCTTGTTTTTGTTTTTTCATACCATCATGTTTTACTTTCCTATGTTTTCCATGTGTCAGTTATAGGTAAGGAGTAGCTATCTCCTTCAAAATTGTAAAAACAGGTTTAAGGGATTAAAAACAGCAAATGATTGTGTCTCGCCTTAATTAGCGTGGAACTTAGATGCTGTGGAGCATCCTTGTTTCATCAATGAGCCTGCGCTAAACTTTATAAGTTTAGCTGAGAGATTTGCGAATCAATTGATTATTTGCATTTAATTTGCAAGAGTTCACATGAATTTTTTAATTCAAGTCATACAATGATTATCTGTTCCATTACTTTTTTTTTTTTGCAACATTTGTCACGTGTCCAAATGTAATTTGTATCTTCTTGTCTGCAGATACTTGCAGGGTAACTACTTAAGTGGATTGGTTCCAAGTGAATTGGGAAATTTATCTGAGCTTCAGAATTTGTGAGTTATATTTATAGTCTCCATGATTTGCAGTGTACTTCATTTTCAAATTTCTTAAATTGAATCAGTTGTAGAAGTTTGTGGGGGAATTTGTCATCGTATGCCATGATGAAGCCAATATCCCTCCCGTAGAGATGTCATTATATTTGTGTGTTTCAAACAATGATTCATCATATGAAAATTCTGAAACTCGTCATAATCACAAACATTAACAAGGAAATTGTAATTGAGTAGGAACTTTTTGTTTCAAAGATTATGCTCCTTGAGGAAAAAGGAAAAGGAGTGGGTGTCCACAGAAAAAGTTTGACTACTATAATAATGGGTGAATTCTCCTAGGTACCCATTTTGACTTACTGGCATTACATAATGGCCTTTTTAAGCTATTTACACTCATATGTACTTCTTATAGGCAATATATGTGAATCTTTGGCAGGGAATAGCAACCATGAAGTAAATTGAAAGAAAACTGTGAGCTTCATACTAATAGGGTTGAGCAAACTGTTAGTTTTAATTAAACACTAGCACCAACTATTTAGATAGAAATTTCTATGTTTCAAGTGAAGTGAGGAGATATATTTGTAAACCAAAAGGTTGATTCATTCAAACTCTTACCACTGATACTTTTCGGACCTGCATAACCAAGAAAAATGATTCGTAAGAAGAAAAAATGATAAGATAGCTTTAAAAGGTTCTTAAACATGAAGCATACAACATAAACCTAATTACTGCCTCTTCATATTGAAAAAAAAAAGTCCCTTAGCTCCTAGAGTAGCATAAATGTGTAATCAGCTGCTAACATAGCTAAACAGCCATTGAAATGTGTGGTATTGAAAGAGCAATAGAAATCACCAGTGACATGGAATATAATGTATTAATTGTATGATTGACTATCTTGGAAATTATTGCATGCTTAATAGACTACAATGTCAAATATTAATTATGTATCAAAGTAATGCATACACGCATGCACCCTATACAGTACACACAACTCACAGACATCAATGGGGAAAAAGGTTATTAATGTACTATATTATTGTGCCTGTTGCATTATTAGCGTATGTTTTGTGGAACTTATTAGGGTTTATCCACCAAAATCCACAGAGATATATCAAGCAACTCTCTCAGTGGATCTATCCCTCCATCACTTGGAAAGTTAAACAAAATAATAACTCTGTGAGTAACCCTGTTTCATTTATTTTGTGTTCTAAAATCAGGTTTCAATTAAGTTGGGCGTATATAGTTGTGGAATTTGATGTTTATTATTTCAATCTTGTTGTACTGAAGCAATTTATCGAACAACTTTCTTGTGGGACCAATACCATCTGATGGCATGCTTAGCAACTTCCCAAAAGAATCGTAAGTTGGTCCTTTCATCTTTCTTGTTTGTAATCAGAGTGCATCTGAACATGTTAAACAAACATCTAAAAAATTGCTATTTTTCTTATTTTCGTGTTTATAGGCTGGTCAATTTTATTTCCTCAATAATAAAAGAAGACAGCATACTTTAACATTTGGCTATTTGCTTCTAATATTAATTTGTTTCTAAATTTTATCCTACTATTTAAAGTTACTTTCAGTAACCAGAGAATGTTGCATATTGACCAATCGAAGCACTTGCCATCTAGGTTTGCTGGAAATCGCGGTTTGTGTGGGAAGCAGATTGAAATGGCTTGCAAAGATGTGACTGGTGGGCCTTCAACTGATTCGCAAAGCTCTCAATCTGGTATACTAGTGTTCATGGAACTTGACTTGCAAATTTGCACTTGTTCACATAATTGTGATTTTGATAACCACCATGAGATAGTTGATATTTATCATGTGAGCATGCAGTATTATATTTTGTTTGTAAATCACAGGAACAACTTCTGTTACAGTCTTAATGGCTTTTATCTAGCTTTTCTTTGTACTTGTTCACTTTTTTTTGGCAACTTGACATTCTTTGTCCACCTATTCATTATTTATATTTTGTATTATCACATGTTACCTACTCCTTTTCTCAAGATTGCTATCAATGTTTGAGTAACTTTTCTTTTTATATGCAATATTTAATTTTGTGTTCCAAATCTTTTTTAATGCTTTTCAAGATGCTGAATGACACTGAAACTTGTTTTCCTTAAGTGGTGATATGTTGTAGATTTATATGTCACTAAACATGTAAAAAGTATTTTTTAGTTGGCTTCTTCCCCCAAGTTCCTTCCAATAATTACCATACATCAAATAATTTTCAATATTCAGAAGTTTATCACTTTTTATGTTCTATACACGGTAATTTTGTTTCTTTTACGCAAATTTTTAGATTTGTTGCCCAATTACTGGTCAAACAAGCCTCTGTAAGAGCTGCCACAAACATCAACTTTGACACCCTTGACCTACTATTTTCTGATCTTGATTGTCATTGTAATTTGAAATTATGAATATAGGTTACCTTCTTGCTTTTGGATGCCACAACTCTTCAACACCTTGATGAGTGAAAACTGTCTACTTTAAAATCTTCTTGTTGTTTTTCACTTTTTGATCTGTTAAATTTTATTGTTGACTGCTTATACTGATTCATACTTCTCTGTTGGTAGGCCAAAATCAAGGAGGGAAGAAGAAATACTCTGGCCGTCTTCTAATTAGTGCCTCAGCAACCATTGGTGCTCTGCTTTTGGTCGCACTTATGTGCTTTTGGGGATGCTTTCTTTATAAAAAGTTTGGCAAAAACGAAAGTAACACCATTGCAATGGATGTTAGTGGAGGTGCCTTGCAAACTCTTCTTAAAATTCTTTCAATAACCTTAAGAAAACCTCTAAACCAAATATGTGCCTCAACATCTAAGATTTAGCATCTCACGGCTAATGATCCTCTTTTTCAGGTGCATCAATTGTTATGTTCCATGGGGATTTACCATATTCTTCAAAAGACATCATTAAAAAATTAGAGACTTTGACTGAGGAACACGTCATAGGTTGTGGAGGCTTTGGAAAGGTATACAAGCTTGCAATGGACGATGGCAATGTATTTGCCCTGAAAAGAATTGTAAAATTGAACGAGGGTTTTGATCGTTTCTTTGAGAGAGAACTTGAAATTCTTGGAAGCATAAAACACCGGTACTTGGTGAATTTGCGAGGTTACTGCAATTCTCCAATGTCAAAATTGTTGATATATGATTTTCTCCCTGGAGGTAGCCTTGATGAAGCACTTCATGGTAAAAAGCCAACTTTTGATTTCTTGTTCTTCACAAACAGTTAAGAAAAATTGAAAGTTTTTTAGCTGATTCCATTGATCTCAGTGCTAGATATGTGATAGTCCTCACTACTCATTTTTTGCTAACATAATGTGAGTAGGCATTGTATCTACTGGTATTTCTATTAGTGATAAAAGTTTTCTTGCATCATGTGGATCTCTAGTTGTCCTTGCCCATGGCAAGTCATTTCATTAGCCCAGCGAAAAAGTATAACACCTTTCACATGTGACGATCTTGAGATATTTGAAGTACAACTGTTGTTTGACGAAGGAAAACAAGTTCGGAGAAAATGATAAATAGTTATGATGGCTCATAATGAAACTTTCTCCTACACTGAACTCTTGATCTCAGATTTTTATAGTTTCTTTGCAATGACTGAACAGAAAGATCTGAGCAACTGGACTGGGAAACACGCTTGAATATCATTATGGGAGCTGCAAAAGGGTTGGCTTACTTGCATCATGATTGTTCCCCTAGGATCATACATCGTGACATAAAATCAAGTAATATATTACTTGATGGAAATTTGGAGGCTCGAGTTTCCGATTTCGGGCTTGCCAAACTGTTAGAGGATGAAGAATCCCATATCACAACCATTGTTGCTGGAACATTTGGTTATCTGGCTCCAGGTAAGAGATGGTATATGCTTGAACATTTTGAGTGTATGCTTTTGATGCTTGAGCTACTTAGATTTAGGCAATCAGTGTATCATTTCTTCTCAGATAATTATTAACAGAATAGAACAGGATTTTGAATCCATAAAAGACGTTTAGAGATCACACCCACTCCCTATTGATGGAGAGATACCTAGTGGGTATCTGCTGGCTAACCAGAATTCTTTTTTGCCCATTTGCAATAACCAACAAAATAATTTGTTTATTGCTTATTCCTATTATTTTTGCTTTCCATTTACAGAGTACATGCAAAGTGGTAGAGCAACTGAGAAAACTGATGTTTATAGTTTTGGTGTCTTGATGCTTGAAGTATTAAGTGGAAAGCGACCTACAGATGCATCATTTATTGAGAAGGGCCTGAACATTGTTGGCTGGGTATATCTCTTTTGTGAACCTCTTTCGATTCCAGTCTCGATTTGTCTTAACTCCATACGCATTTATATAGCTTAAAAGTTAGGGTTTGGTATATTTGATGATAAAAGATGAGAAGTCAATCAATAACCAGTGTCAAGACTTAAACAAATACTTGTAGTATTCTGCTTGAGATATCAAGTGTTGCTTTAACATAGGCTAGCTCATGCCTGGCATTAGTTTCTAGTGGTCTGCTATCAACAGATTAGAGTTATGCTACCCTTTATTAGTTAAATTGAATTTTTAGTGCAAGGTATTGCTTGGCTTGTTCTTTCCTCTGCTTTCATCTGATGCGCTTGCTAATGAAAGAGGTGTTTTAACCTTACGTAATAAGTTAAGCACCTGAGTTCAAATAAAATTTGTAGGGATTGGATTCTGTAGTTTCTCTGATAACCTAATAAATCTTGAAGTGTTATTCATGTTAACGGTGAGACATGCCTGAATTAGAACTACAACAAGATGTGTGATTGGATTTTGTTGGTTGTTCTTATGGTTCTCTTCATTTATTCCCTATAAATTCAACTGAAAAGTACTAAAGTAGATACTCCAGGCACAGAACCCTTCACGTGTCCAAATCGTTATCTTTCATCTATTCCATCTCTTCAGTAGGTTTCTTTGTCGATCAGTATATTCCTGTTAGGACTGATCCCTGATGGCAACGTTGTTCATTTGGTATTCACTTCCATTATGAGGAAACACCCTTTTGTATAAGTGAGCTTGTTTTCATCATCTGCAATGTTCGAGTCTGTCAAATATGCAAGGCTTACTTACGTTAAAGTTTTTGGTTGATGCAGCTAAATTTCTTGGCCACAGAGGATCGACAACGAGAGATTGCTGATCGAAATTGTGATGCAGTGCAGCTGGAAAGCCTTGATGCTCTGCTTTCAGTTGCCAGCCAATGTGTTTCTTCCAGTCCTGAGGACCGGCCCACCATGCACAGGGTGGTTCAATTACTTGAATCTGAAGTCATGACACCATGCCCAAGTGATTTCTATGATTCCAACTGAGTGAAAGCTATATGGTGGCAAATAAAGCCAGAATTCACATCCATGACTGCTGCTTCTTGGAAGTGTCGAGATGTGATGAGTTAATAGATCAAGGAACTCGGAGATTGTGGCAGTTTTGTGTCTTCATTTTCATTCATTTATTCTTTCTGCGGATTTCAGTGATGATTGGAAGGTACACGCTGCAACTATGTTGTATGGATCATTATATGGGGAATTCACCAAGAATGCCCTTGCATTGCATGGGATATCTTGATTTTGCATGGTTGTGCCAAGAATTATGCTTCACACGGGATTGGAATTTCCGGTCAAGTGGTATGGTTGTTAGTCATCTGCTACCCTTCTCAATTTGGCTTGTATTTCGACTTCCTTTTCCTCTTTGGGTGTAATCCCCTTCTGTATTACTCTCTTTTTTAAGTGTATATGATGTTAGTGTAAATTTATCATTTTCAAGATTCACATGCTTTCACCATTTCCAGAAAATCTCTCTTTGCAATGATCACTTAGATTCATGGAGCTTTTTCGGTGGTGACTATACTTATCTTTCCTGGTTTCAAGTATTAGTTCTATATTTCCTTTCCAGCCAAGCATAGCCCTTTAAAGGGTTTACGTTTATGTATCTCGAGTTTAGAAACACATGGGATCAAGGTCATTGTTATTGTGGAGTCAGACTCCCTTGAAGTTATTTCTCTACCCAATCACACCTTGGTTATTATTGATGTTAGATACGTTATGAACAAAGATTGAGATTATTCTTTTCTTCACACATTTAGAGAAGGGAATCAGTGCGCAGCGAAATATAAGTTCTCTTCGTCTCATCATCAGCATCTACGGAAGATTCCAATGCCAGGGCCTTGTCAGTATTTACTAGATGTTCTCTCTATTGCTTTTTTTAGACATTTAGACCTCTGTCTTTATCCGTTTCACCAATAAAAAAAAGAGAGAAGCTGTATGGTAAAAGGGTCTGCCAATAATCCCCCATTGATATATCATCGAAGGCCTGCAGGCTTTATCTGGGAGGTAAAAACAGCGTCTTCTACCAATGAGCAGTAGCTTAAACCGCATGATACCGCCTCTCTCACAACTACAAGTTTCAACCTGAAAATGGAAAAAGAAGAAGCCCACATTGCAACCGATGCATGTTGCAGATGAGTTTCATGTTTTACAAAATGGGTTGGCCTTTAGCCTTCAAGACTAATCAGGATAAAATTTTACAAGCAAAATGCTTGTAAAGATCTAAAAGCTCATATCCAGAATTCCTTAAAATCCCATATTCAAGTTTTGTATTTGGTTTCAGAAAACCTAAATACTTCATAATTTCAAGAATCATATTGCCTTCTAGAAGGAACCATTTGATGTTACTGGTTAGTGGAGACACGAAAAATCCTTGGATCAGATGTCAGAGCAAGTTTGCATGTCCAGATGCAGGCAGGGAAGAGACGCTTACTTCCAGAACCATCAACATACGAGTTCAAGATTCATCACTGCTGCTGCCAATAAGGACAATATTCTTTTTTGTCTTCAGTCTCTTGCTAGCTCTATCATTCATAGTCCCTTCATCTTCGTTCAGCTTGCTATCTTCAGGATGTTCAGAGCTTGTATACTTTCTGACTTCTTCAAGGATTCTACTACCATACATTTCTGTCTTCAACTTTCCAATTAGCTTTTCCAACTGCAGCCATAATGGAATAGTTCAAAGATCAGTATTAGGTGATAGGGCTATTATGTGCCGACTGACAGTCAAGGAAAACATAAAATCAGCTTTACATATGCTGAAAACTCCCTCAACTTTGCAAATGCAATCAAACGACAGAACCATTCAACTTAGATTGATCTTGACCTTGTTATACACAAGCACTAGAGCTGCCTGGTAACAATGTGGAATCAAGAAGAGGTGTATCATCATTCAGAAGGCCAAACAGAATTCTGAAGAGCATTTGAAAGCCTCAACCAAAGAACATTTATAAAAAAGTAATGCATTATTATGTTCTAGAGACTTACCTCCTCCATTGAATTTGGTTTCTGGCTACTGATCACGCTCATCTGTTGACTAGACAAGATTGAATGTGGGAACAGTCCCCCCTGACTTGATGACAGTTCCTTCCTTAACTCGTCAAGTTTGAATTCCAATCCAGATAGGGTGAGGTTGCGTTTTGCAGATCTTGTGTTGCCATACCCATTCTTTTGTTTCCTCGAAATCTCAATCTTAACAATCTTCTTTCCTAATGTAAAATAATAGAAATCAACATCATGTCATAAAAGTTGTCCTTTATTAAGTGTACCACTTGCAAATTATGCATAAATGGGATTTCAAAATAGTTATCTAATCATAATGGAGATGGTACTTAATGTATAAGAAAATAAGAAAATTCAATACAATAAGCATGTCCTTTCATTTGATTGACCCAACAAATTGGAAAGACAGATAACACATGCAAAAACAATACAATGAGGTTTGTCCTGTTATTCAATTGAAGAGACAAACTAATGTTCAAATGAGGCGAGAAATGGAAATCATGGAGAATAAAGTCCGAATGGAAAACGATGCATGCCTCAGAAACTCAGAAACATACATATCCCAATCAAGTTAATCTTAACAAGGTTCCAGGTAATGTTTAGCCTAGATATTGGTAAAAAAAGAGTTCGGTTAAAATAGATGTACCAGTTACACCAGAACCGTTAGAACCATAATATGTTAGATAACCATCCCAATTAAGAAGTGGTATCCTTACCCTGCAGCACCTGCTTTGCCAGAGGTCCAACAGTCACATAAGCATTTGTGGCATAAGCTGTGTGCTGAAATTCTTCTTTCTACATGTGCCAGTTCAAAGTTTAAATTGGCGGGATGATCTCCAAGCATACTTTTTGAGAAAGGAAAAGAGAGATGCACATCACAAGCAGAATGTTCTAGCTAGCAGCAATTAGTTTATCGAAGTAGCTTCTAGCATGAGATATGGAATTGAAGATACAGCAGTCTTCCATTCTATATTTTATAACCTTGTTCTGGGCTCAATTTCCATAACAACCAAATGCTCCAACCCACAGAAAACATAAATGCAGACTAGTATGCAACACCCATGTCCACATGGTTTGAAGAACACACTAACAAACTTAATATTGCTTCTTCGAGTGATAGTTACCAATCTGTAGTTGATTGTAATTTTTGGCTCTAGCAGCACTATGTGAATTCATCCTCACATCAAATAAGTAGATGTTTTGTGTAAAGCTTTCAAAATTTTCCTCATAGTTCAAAATCGCCTACACTTGATAATAGTCATATCAATACTTGACAATTAGAAAGAAAATATAACCTAAATAACAACAGAATCTTAACACATTGCCTTAACTAATATGTCTTAGTAATTGTAACTTATGTTGCACATGATTTTATTTCAAATTTACCTCAAGGCTACAAGAGGATTCATTAGCCTTCAGAACATATGTTTGATAAGATACTAACTAGGAATTGGAATTGATCAAACACCACCTCAAAGTTCCATTCTCTTTCTTTTATTAAACTTGTGACTTGCTCATGCCTATGATAAATTGATATTCCTCTTACTTCGCCCTCGTTTCAAGGTTTTTACTTTTCCAACTATAGAGTTCAAACTTATACTATAGAAGTTTTACTTGTTAAACCATTAAAATATAGTTTATCCATGGACCATGTAAGTTTAGGAGAAAATGCAATGTATTTGCATGATTCATGATTCGTAATGTACAGAATTAGGGTTATATATACAAGTTTATCAACATTAATTAGGGAATGTAATCCCTATGATCAAGGAATTATAACCCCTATGATCACTCCATAATCTGTAACACTACTTCTCAAGTTGGAGTGTAAATAATAATCATAACCAACTTTTACAAATATAATTAACTCAAGCACCATATAAAGCTTTTGTAAAAATAACTGCCGAGTTGTTATCCAGTTTCTACATATACTGTAGAGATTAATTTTTGCTGCACTTTTTCACGAACGAAGTGATAATCAATTTCAATATGTTTAGTTTGTTTATAAAACACAAGATTGGAAGTAATATATATAGCAACTTGATTATAACATCACAATTTTGCCGACAATGAGGTTTTAAGGCCAATTTTAGATAATAGTTGATATAAAGCCACCCAATGATGAATGGTTGGGAATGACATGAACTGATTTACAACACTGACAAAATATGCAATATCAGGGCGAGTTACTATAAGGTTGTTTAAGTTTCCAACCAATCATGTTTTTGAGGATCTTCAAGCAAGTCTCCATCTTTGGCGAGTTATAAGTTATGGGTCATTGGAGTATTCATGGCTTTGCTCCCAACCTTTTGGTCTTACTTGATAGATATACAACATATTTTCTTTGAGATAAGAAAATGCCTTTCTTACTCTCCCAAAAAGTACTTCAAAACTCCTAGATCTTTCGTGTGAAACCAACTATGAAGAAAGGATTTTGATGATGAAATGCCCTTAGAATCACTTCTAGTAATGACAATATCATCCACATACACAACAAGGAGAATAACTCCAGATGCAAATTGATTGCAAAAGACTAAGTGATCAAATTTTCTCTTATTCATTCCAAACTTCCCCATTGCTTGACTAAATTTTCCAAACCAAGCTCGTGGACTCTATTTCAAACCATAAAGAGACTTTTGAAGATGACAAACATTCCCATACTCCCCCTAAGCAACAAACCCATATGGTTGCTCTATATACACTTGGTGATATGCTAATATTCTTCTACAGATACTATACAGTTGTATCTAGATTATATTGAGATATAGGCTGTATATAGATCATATAGAATAAGTTCAAATCCCTTAAATTAAGGGATTAGATCAGATTAGATTAGATTAGATATATCTGGATATATTTCCAGATTTAAACTTCTCTTGTAATAGGCTATATATGGCCGCATGTTTTCTATTCAATATTACAGTAGAAATTATTCCCACTTTCGTACAATACACTTCCTCCTAGAGTTCACCATGTAAGAAGGCATTTTTTATGTCTAACTAATGTAAGGGTCAATCACAAGTAGCTGTCACAGAAAGGAATAGATGAATAGAGGCTAGTTTAGTAACTAGTGAGAAAGTATCAGAATAATCCACACCATAAATCTAAGTATAGCCTTTTACCACAAGTCGTACTTTAAGTCAGGCCACTAATCCATCATAATTGACTTTAACTGCAAAACATTTACATCCAATAGCTTTCTTTTCGACGGTTAAATTCACTAAAACCCACATACGATTAACATCTAAAGCATTTATCTCTTCTATCATAGCATTATAAAACTTCATGAATATTTTTCGGGAGAATTACAGAATCAAGTGAGCCAACAAAAGAGTATGAAAACGAAGACCAATGATCATAAGACATAAAAGAAGAAATAGGTTAAGTACATTAATGTTTACCTTTGAAGGCAATGAGGAGATCAAAAGATGTTGGATCTGATGTCAAAGAAGATCTAGGAATCAAACTTGTATCAAAAAAAAATTTGTCTTCTAGAATAGACCAGACAGATAGGTGGTTGATGTGTATAGGTAACATTTATGGCCAGATAGACACTAGTCTCCTTTTCAGGTACTGAAGAGATAGGGAAGACAGGAATTTGTTCGAAAAAGGTAATATCAGCAGACACGAGATATTTGTTAAGAGTTGGACAGTAACACCAGTATCCTTTTTGTAGACAACAATAGCCCAGAAATACAATATTTTAACGATTAGGATCTAATTTAGTAACATGAAGACAAACATCACGAACAAAACAAGTATTGCCAAAAATTCAATGTAAGAGAGAAGAAGGGTTTAGTAAGAAAAAAGATATTATAAGGGATCTCACTATAAAGAACAAATGAAGGCAAATGGTTGATTAAGAATCTACCCAAAATGGTTTAGGAACAGTCATTTGGAATAAGAGTGCTCTGGTAATTTCTAGCAGATGACTACTTTTTCTTTCCAACCACACCATTAAGATGGTGTGTTAACACAGAAGGATTGATGGAGAATGCCATTTTGAACCAAGTAGGCTTGAAAAGGTGTAGAAAAAGATTCTTTGGCATTGTCACTTCTCAAAGTATGGATAGAGACATTAAACTGTGTTTTAATTTTAGTACAAAAAGCAATAAAATGGGAGAATAATTCAAAAAGCAGTTTCATTAAATAAAATCGAGTCACATGAGAGAAATAGTCAACAAATATAACAAAACCAAGTTTTGGACATTGTAAGACATGAACCCCAAACATCATAATGTACTAATTCAAAAGAAAAACTAACTTGTTTAATAACCAAAGGAATTGAAGACAAACGATGGTGTTTGGCAAATAGACAAGACTCACAATCTAAACTAGCGACATGAAATTGTGGACATAACTTCAATAGATGTAAAGAGGGCGCCCTAATCGAGAATCAACTTCAAAGGGAATTAAGACACTGGAACAAGCAATGGGTTAAGACACCTAGGTATCCAAAATGTAGAGACCTCTTGATTCAAGTCTTTTATGAATAATCTTCATCATAAAATCCTAAAAAATACGACGATCAAGAAAGAATAAGAGACAACAATTTAAGACACAAATGAGTTTACTCACGGATGGTAAATTAAAGAAAATCCTGGTAAGTTTAAAACAGAAGACAATGATAATAATAGAATGGGGTTAACAATGTCAAAGCCAACAACAAAGGAAATAGATCCATTAGCTAAAGTAACATAGACAGAAAATGAGTGTTTATGGAAAGTAGAAGAAAGTTTGGGATTACTTGTCATATGATCTAAGGCACCATAATCAATAATCCATTGTGTGGAAAGGGAAAGAAGACATGCAACAGTGTTACTTGAGTCGGCCATAGCAAAAATTGGGTGAGATGAATTTTTCAATGCTTCTTAATGCAGAGTGAATTTAGCAAATTCATAGATAGAAACTGTAATTGTCTTCTCAGCAAATGAACTAAGTGGTATTGTTATAACTGCAACATAGGCTTAATGAATTTTTTGATATTTATTTTGTAACTTCTAAAAAGTGCATTTGGTTTGGCCTGGCTCATGACTACATCGACAAATAATTCCTCCTACAGATTGATTCTTGTTGTCCCAATTTTGCATTCCTCCTTTGTTATTATTCATATGAGGTGACTTTCCATTGTTAGATATGTTATTCCAACTCATAAGAGCACTAGAGGTCTAAATAGTAGGAACAAAAAATGCACTGACACCTGTGCAAAGTATTCGAGTAAAGACCTCGTTTATAGAGGAAATCTCAATGCCGAAAAGAGACTTAGCTTTAAATTGTGAGTTGAGGCCAACTGAAAAACTCATGATTGTCATCTGCTCCCGTTGAGCTTGTTGGACTTTAACATCAAGAATAAACAATAACAAAACATTTAATTTATCATAGGTCTTTTTGAAATTCATAAAATAGCTTGAAAAGATTGGTTTTGTTCCTCAACCTGATAAAAACCCTTATACACTTCATATATATGAGAAATATTTCTTTCCCAAGAAAACAAAAATTTACTCACAATGATCAGTCCTCAGACTGACGAACTCGTTGTGAATAGAGTTCTAAATTTGCAAGAATAACCAAGCATCATTTCCCAGTCATTTCTTGCGAGTATGATCTGATGAAGGATCATTGGTAAGGTGGTGATCGTTAGAAATGCTCCTTAAATAAAGTCGAAATGTCTTACACGAATCAAAATAATTGAGACTCGTTTATTTATGTTTTGTGAACGTAGACATCAGAGAAATGACATCGTTGCAACTAAACTTTTGTGTTCCTCAGCCATAGAAAAAACAAGGATAAAAGAAATCTAGAATAACCAAAAGTAAGTCGAGTGGGTCAAAGCCAAACCAAGAAAAGAGTACTTAAAACAATGTCTTCTGAATCTTTCAAGTGATTAAAACAATGACTTGCAACAAAATAGATGATCCACACCCAAAATGAGAGCAACGAGCAACGAGTAGCAAACAAAACTATTCAAGAAGATAATCTAGTAGCAACAAGCACTAATAGATGCCCACACCCAAATCGAGAGCAATGAGCAATGAGCAACAAGTAGCAAACAAAACTATCCAAGAAGATAATCTAGTAGCAACAAGCACTAAGGAACAACAGCTAGAAAGAATACCTATCAGCTAGTCACGTGATGCTAGTAGGGAGGAAGAGTTGCGGCCCTCAGAAACGTCAAAGATCTGAGGAAAGTAGACCTTAAGAAGCGTCGCACGAAAGAGACAATATCAGAGATGCAGTGAGGAAGGTGTAGCTCCATCAGATGTGCTGGCACATGCCAACGCGTGGGAAGATGGTAGAGGAGACAGGTGGCACTTGAAACCCACATGTAGGGTTTCTAATGGCCAGTCTTTGGGAGGGAGCTAGTCAGCAGGTGGCGGTCCAAATGGTGTTGGCAATGAAGCTAGACACTCACTTAGATGAAGCTAAAGGTGGACACCCAAAAACTCTACTTGTTTAGGCAGAACAAAACTAACCTTCAAATCACTCCATCATCTGTAACTCCTATAATCACTCCATAATCTATAACAGAACATAAACGACACTAATACAGTTTGTAAAAAATATTCAAGGAGTTAAGAATAAGGCCTCCACCAAAAGGTTTCAATATGTCAGAACTTAAAATAATAAAGGATTAAACTAAGAGGGTTGACTATCTCAGTCTTATATCGCATATGGTCAACCACAAACGTAGTATTTACAAATTTGGATAGTGCTTGCCAGTATAGAGAATATGTTACCAGAACACGATCTGTTATAAGCTGTATTACAAGTTGTTCCATGTCCTCTCTCTTGAGGTCAGAACCTGGTTATCATATAAAAATTGCATGCATATTACTCATATGAGTTTCGTGCGAAGTAGTTAATATATGATTGCACAAAGTAGACAGTAAGCAGGTATATTGTTCTCTTCCATCTAACAAAAATTTCATAGAGCAAAAGACATGTTACTATATAGCTCGTACTTAGACGTCAAGTAAATTAATGATATGATAACATGAGCAACATTTGGTGCAATCAATATAAATACTGAAAGAACGATTCTACTGCTAATACATAGGTACAGTATACAAGGATATGAATGTTGCATGAATTGTCCAAACCAACTCAAGGCACCAACCTAATTCCTTGAGTGAACTTTTCATTTTGTCAACCAATTGCAACATGGTCAATCTTTGATCATTCACTTGCAAATCTTGCAGCAATGAAACCATCTTTTTTGCATGAGCTGAAAGGCAAGCATACAACACAAATCTTAATAGCTATGTATCATTTTAAGAAAAAGATAAGTAAATTAAAAGGAAAATAAGAAGAAAATGACTGAGTAATAAATTTTATATCCAATAACAATTAAAATTCATGTTGAACAAATGAAAATTTTAGGATGGACAAGAGGACGAAAATCAAGTTTATAAACACATATAAAACAACTATAATATAATAATAGCAGTTCTATAGAATCAAACAAGAAAAGTCTTAATAGAGGATGCAATGAAAACTCAAAATGCTACACTAAACACAAAACAAATCTAAAATACGTGTGCACACCTTACCAAAAACCTAGTGAAAACCAAAAATACACCTATTATTAGGTCAAATATGAATTTTCGTTTGAGGTATTCTTAGAGTCGCATCAATTTCACCCCATAAAAATCCATCTCTTAAGAATGTAGCAAATCAATATTCAAATAGTCCTAACATAATGAAATTAATTCTCATTACTTGTATTTCAGTGTCAAGTTGACATTTTAGCGTAACCCAATCAATGAACTCTAACCTGAAAGGCATTTTTTCCCAAAGTATAGATAAAATGGAAGAAGTTGACAAGTTTTAGGTATATGTTTCATTGAGACGTAAGTATTAGTCTCGTAAAAGATAACTCATCTAAAGATGGTAGAAAGAAACTGGCAAGCAATTTAATTTCCCATCTTTACAAGGAGCAATTAAGTTCACATAGATTTGATTTATGACGTTAGGGAAAGGGATTCACAAAAGGTGAGTGATTCACCCACTCATAAAGAAACCATATGCAATAAATTTATAGACCTCAACTCAGCTTGTATCACCTTTGCAAAAGTTGACTTGAAGATGCATAGGTTAACTGATAATTGATACCAATACAGATTAAAGTCCTCAATCTTGAATGAATTAATGAAGAAATATAACTAGGGCTATTCAGGTTGAGTTTGCTGTAAGGATAGAACAGTAGAAAATTAGAAATTGGGACTAGAAAGAGTTGATCATAGAATTGCACAAATCATTTGGGTGAAACATGGGTTGTTGAAAATATAAACTGCATGTTATTTGAAGGTAACTGTAGAATAAGGAGAATGAAGAAGAGTTTTCGGTACATTCTATTAGAATAATACATGTATTTATACATGAATATATCAGCTAAACTAGGAAAGTAATCCCTATGATAATGCTAAAATCCCTAAGAATATGTTATTTACATTAGCTGTATAATCTCTATGATTACGTTATAGATTGTAACAGCTATAATAGCTGCTATATTCTGTAACACTTCCCCTCACGCTAGAGCATAGATATTGATCATGCCTAGCTTGTTACAAATATAATTAACCCGATTCCCCCGTAATGCTTTGGTGAACATATCAGCTAACTAGCTCCCTGTTCTGACATGTTGAGTTGAGATTGATCTATCTTCAAGCTTTTCCTGAGTAAAATGACAATCAACTTCTATATGCTTGGTTCTCTCATGGAATACAGGATTGTTTGCAATATAGATAGCTGCTTCATTGTCACACCATAAGTTCAAAGGTTTAGATTGTACAAACCCAATCTCACCAAGTAAATGACGTAGCCATATAAGTTCACAGGTAATCTGCGCCATAGCCCTATATTTGGATCCTGCACTTGATCGGGATACAACACTCTGTTTCTTACTCTTCCAAGAAACAAGATTGCCTCCAACAAAAACACAATAACCTGTGGTAGGGCGCCTGTCTGCAAGATCTCCTGTATAATCAGCATTTGTAAAACCATCTATAGTGTAGTGACCATGATTTCGATACAAGATGTCACATCCTGGCGCACCTTTTAGATATCTCAAAATATGATTAACAACATCCCAATGTGAGGTTCTAGTAGATGAC
>JANZLH020000011.1:491135-503878 GCA_026770325.2 Erythroxylum fimbriatum | reverse complement strand
TGGTATCATAGGCGCATCACATGTCTTTGCCTCAATAAAACCAGCATCATTTAATAAATCCAAACAATATTTTCTTTAAGATAGATAGATCCTCTTTTGATTGCGAGAAACTTCAATTCCTAAGAAATATTTCAATGGTCCTAAATCCTTTGTCTGAAAGCGAGTTGCAAGGAATGTTTTCAACCTAGTAATCCCAGCTTCATTACTTCTAGTAATCACTATATCATCCACATATACAATCAGTAAAATACACCCAGAACTAGATGATGAAAAGAATACTAAGTGATCATATGCACTTCTTCGCAAGCCAAATTCAATCACTACAGTACTAAATCTTCCAAACCAGGCATGAGGAGATTGCTTCAAGTCATACAGAGACTTTCTTAATTTGCACACTTTCCCTGGCTCCCCTTGAACAACAAATCCAGGTGGTTGCTCCATGTAAACCTCTTCACGTAAATCCTCATGTAGGAATGCATTCTTCACATCAAGTTGGTGAAGTGCCCAATTGTAAGCGGCAACTAAGGAAATAAACAGTCGGATAGAAGAAAGTTTCGCAACTGGAGAAAAAGTCTTAGAACAATCCACCCCATATGTCTGAGCATATCCTTTAGCAACCAACCGAGCTTTAAATCGAGCAACAGAACCATAAGGATTCATTTTAACAATGAACACGCACTTACAGCCAATGGCTCGTTTCTGTGAAGGAAGAGGCACAAGATCCCAAGTATGATTCTGCTCTAAGGTCATCATTTCTTCTTTCATTGCAGCTTGCCAACCATCATGAGCCAGTGCTTCAACAAGGGACATTAGGACAACAACAAAGTCTAAAGAAGCTACAAAAGACTTGGAGGAGGAAGATAGAGAATGGTAAGATACAAAGGAATAAACAGGGAAAGTACATGTGTGTTTACCTTTACGAAGAGCAATAGGAAGGTAAAGACTAGCATCAGGTAGAGGTGAGGAATCTAGAGACGAAGCAAAATGGGTCGGTTCCATGTCCTGGCTGATGGGAGGTGGCTCAATAGAATGTTCCACACGTCGAGAATAAACCTAATGAATAACAAGTCGAGAGGGAGGAGAAACTACCTGTTCACTGACAATATAAATAAGAAAATCATCCCCTGAATCGCTAGAAGAGGGCACTAAAGAACCAAAGAAAGGTGTATTCTCGAAAAAGGTAACATCAGCAGAGACCAAGTATCGACCCAAAGAAGGAGAGTAACAACGATACCCTTTTTGTGCACGAGAATATCCCAGAAAGACACACTTAAAGAGATTTAGGATCTAGTTTCGAGACCTAAGATCGCATGTCTTGAACAAAGCATGTACACCTAAAAATTCGAGGAGCAAGAGGGAATAATGTATCTGAGGGAAATAGAAGGTTATATGGAATCCGACCTAATAGAAGAAGGCATTCGGTTGATTAGGAAAGAAGCAGTGGAGACAGCATCGACCTAGAAAACATTTGGGACCTGCATACGGAACATTAATGCCCAGGCAACTTGTAATAAGTGACAATTCTTTCGCTCGGCTATACCATTTTGTTGAGGGGTAACAAAACATGATGACTGATGAATAATATCATGCTGAGAGAGATAAGATTGAAAAGGATGGGAAACATATTCTTTAGCATTATCACTCCTCAAAATACATGCGGATTTGTTAAATCGAGTCTTAATTTTAGCATGAAAAGCACAAAATATAGTAAACCAGTTTGATCGAGATTTCATAGGATAAAGCCAAGTAACCTAAGAATAAGCATCAATAAATGTCACAAAATAACAAAAACCAGATTTGGACAAAATAGGACAAGGACTACATACATCAGTATGCACCAAGTAAAAAGAAGACTCAACTTGTTTATTTAGACTAGGAGAATGAGATACTCTATGATGTTTTGCAAATTGACAAGCGTCACATTCTATGGTAGATTCTTGTTTAAGACTAGGACATAACTATTGTAAAACTAGGAGAGATGGATGACCAAAATGACAATGAAGTTGCAAAAGGAAAGATGAGCTTGTGCAAGCAATTGATCGAGGTACTAATTCAAAAGTTGAATCAAGAACATACAGGCCATTCACCAAACGCCCTTTACCAATAATCTGCTTCGTCCTAAGATCCTAGAAAAGACAACAATCAAAATGAAAAATAACACAACAGTTGAGACTTTTGGTGAGTTGGCTGACAGATAATAGGTTAAAAGAAATTTGTGATAAACATAAAACAGATGATAATGGGAGAGATGTGGTTGGGTTTACTGTCCCACGCCCAATTACAGAAGCGGTAGATCCATTGGCTAAAGGGACACAAGGTAAATTAGTAGTAGTCTGGAAAGAAGAGAGGATACATGTGTTGCTTGTCATATGATCAATAGCACTTGAGTCAATAACCCAACTACAGGATGAGCTGGAGAGACAGGCAACAAGGTTACCTGTATTAGGCAAAGCTGATGTCGCAAAGGGTGGCTGTACCGAATCGTAAGTGGTCGAAACTTCTTGATGGGCATTGGTTAAACGAGCATACTCATCCGTTGAAATTGTAATAGACGGTGAGGGTGACTGAGGAAGCGTAGGATGCCATCCTACGTAGCCACATTTGCAAATTTTATATTATTATGCTGACCCGAGTATTTGGAAAACTTACCATGCAATTTCAAGCAATTCTTCTTGATATGCCCCTCGACTCCACAGTAATTATAGGTGAGGGATGTTCCTATTCCCAGCAACAAAACCACTATTGTTTCCGCCTTAACCACAATTAGTATTTGAATTGTTACTCACCAACGCCACTGTGTCATTGGACACCATATCAGAAGTCATATCACCATCTTTACAAACTCGAAGCAAATGAGCATATACTTCCGTAAGGAAGGAAGTATCTCATTAGTTAACAGTCGTGTGCGTGCCACATCGTATTCGGAACCCAACCCTACTAAGAAACACTGTACCACAATCTGCTCATCTTGTTCTTGCATTTGTTTTATGTTAGCAACAATAGGAAACATAGCGTGCTTCTCTTCAAAGACTTGTTTCACTTCAGTATAATACTGAAACAAGGACCGGCCTTTTGATCTGCTCGATAAATCTTTAACAATAATTCATGAACATGAGACAAATCTTGTTTGCAAGCATACAGAAATTCCAGATATTGCCATGGTTCTTTTACACTATCACAATAATTCACAACATCATCAACCGTTGGGTCTTGAGCATTCTAGATTTGATTAAACAATTTATAATCCTCCATTAACCATTTCTTTTGAGCAGCAGCATCAATCTTAGGAGGCGGATTACTCGTTAAGTGATCTTCCAAATCCACACTAGTCACAAATCTACGAATAGTCCTCCATTATGCATAATTGTTTCTTCCAGTCAATTTCTTATCAATAAGTTTAGACGAACCCAACATAATTTCAGTGATAGTCTTCTTATCACTCATGTCACTACTCTCAGCCATTTAAATCAGTATCAAATGACACTATCAATCAAATAAAGGAGGACAAGAAGAGGCCAACCTTAATGCAGAACAGTGAAACAAATGCAGAGACACTCACACGGGCAACCAACGTACTGTCAATACTTACTACCACAAATGAGCAGTGCCCGAAAGAAAGTGAGTGGATATTTAGACAAAGACAGAGGAGGCAACGCCGAAGGAAGAAAACGGTGCGACAGATGGCGATTCACGTGCCTTCACCCGTCGGCATGTGGAACGAACATCTGGGACTGTGGCGGTGCGTGTGAGTCACACGCTGGAAATCCGACGACCGGCTTTGGAGGCGTTCCCGATCAGCACCCGTGGTACCTTGTGAAGAAGAAGGCGACCGGATTTGGAGGCGTGGCCGATCGACACCCGTAGGACCTTGTGAAGAAGAAGGTGAGAAAAAAAAAAGAACTCCGAAAGTGTCTTACCCACAAACAGCACTACTGAAAACGAAAATTTTCAAAAGAGAGACCCAGAAACTCGACCAGGCTCTGATACCATGTAGAATAAGGAGAATGAAGAAGAGTTGTCGGTACATTCTATTAGAATAATACACGGATTTATACATAAATATATCGGCTAAACTAGGAAAGTAATCCCTATGATTATGCTAAAATCCCTAAGAATATGTTATTTACATTAGTTGTATAACCCCTATGATTATGTTATAGATTGTAACAGCTATAACAGCTGCTATATTCTGTAACACTGTCCAAACAATAAACATCCACAAGAATTAAACTTCAACAATTTGTCTGAAGAATGTTCCATTTGAAACAAAGATTGGAACATAGCAGTCAACAGATATACTTGTTTCAAGAAGCTTAAAGATAAAGTGATTGGAAATAGCAGTATACACATGTACTTGTGTGAAGAAGCTTACATGATACATCAACATCAGTAGCCTCACTTGAGAAAATACAATTATCACACATCCCTGCAACATATAAGAACAAATTTTCCAGATCCTATAATCAACGATATGAACTGGTTGCAAGCAAAAGGATACAAACACACACCTTTGCAGTCTTGCAATGGCTCACCAAAATGTCTGAAAAAGGCGTCCCGTCGACACTGTTTCTTAGACTGAAACAAAGTAAAGATCAATATAACTCTGTGTACAGAAACTTGACGTATACATAAAAGAGACTAGATTTGAGGAATCTCAAACTATGGTCTAGTTCTTGTACAGCATTGAGGTCTTAGTACAATATTGTCCTACTAAAGTATTAAAACTATATTTCTCGTTGATAACTTGTAGTTGAAGTTAGGGAATTGCTTCACCTAGAGAGTTGTTTTATCCAGCTTTTCTTGTTTTTCTGGAAACTAACATTAGCAAAATCAACTCAAAATTTTCACAACATGAAGAATCACTTAACTATCAGTCAAACAAAGATAATGAAATTCCCCTAGGCGAAAGAAGCTTATAGCAATAATGAGGTTATATCCTAGTTATTGAGGACTGATATTCATATAAAATCTTGTATTTTCAAAATTACCAGTCTGTCTTAATTGTAGCTTATAGCAATAATGACTAGATTATTTATAATATACATGACAATATTGGACAATACCTGACAATATCGGACAATGTCGTATAGATTCTGCAAGCCAGAGTTCTCATAGAAGACCATCGAACTCTGTTCAGAGGGAATTCATTTTAATCCGAATATAAAACAGCATGTGCATAAAAGATTGATGCTTTAATTAGAAGCAACTGATTGACAAATATACCTGCCTCGGAACATCACCAGGCCTAAAAAAGAGTAAACAGTCTGAAGGTAAACCATCTCTTCCGGCTCTACCACTTTCCTGAAGCAAGAGAAATTTTAGTGAACTGTAATCAGGAGAAGTACAATTGTGGGAGGTAAAAGGCTAAACCTGGTAGTATGTTTCCATCGATTTACTCAAACTATGATGGATGACAAACCTGACTACAGGAAGCTGGTGAGTGTTAAACTAAAAGTATGCATTTAAGAATTTAGAAAATAAAAAAACTAAAGACCTAGTAAACAGTTGTATTACTACAACATTCCAAACTAAATTTCTTGAGGAATAACTTCAAGAATACTAATGCATATGCACATGCATATGGCAAAGATAAATTGTAATACCAACCATCAGGTTTGTTGATTCCCATGCCAAATGCCACCTGTGACACAAAAAAGGTATTAGAGGAGAATAAAGGACTAATTCCATTGAGAAAAACATGACATTTGGAATAGCTCATACCGTTCCAACAATGACTTGCAACTTATTTTTGCTCCACCTGTTGCATGAAACTAATAAAAATTTCCACAGAGCACAAGAACATAAATATTTTTACTGACCTTAGCAATACTACCTCATATGAACTTTTTCCCGAGCATTTACATCCATATCTGCATGATAATAATCAGCTGAAATTCCTCTTGCACGTAACTCTTTTGCAAGCTACACTTGTTTAAAAAATAAAATAAAGTTAGGCACATTGGAGAATCAACTTATGTTCAGTCAGTTAAAGCTACCTTTTATACACTTTAGTAAGAAAGACACTTAACAATTTAGAACTTATCAAAGAAAAATAAACAGGAAAGTATATTGCAATATCCCAGTTCCACCATTGGAGTTCAACACTACAACCAACAACAGTGACACCAGAATGAAAAAAAGGGTACCATCAATTATTTCAATTACAGCTAAGCACATATTTAAATTAATGTAATGCCAGTCACTTGAATTGTGCCAGTAATTGAGTAGAAAAGCATAAACCTGTTCACATTCCTTTCTGGAGAAGCAGTATACTATCCCAGATTCATTATTTGGATATGATTCTTGAATAAATTCAGCAATCTCATCAATAACCACCTTTCCAACTGATGATTTTTCACGTACCTTCAGAGTATGAAATGCATGTTTTAGCTCCAACAGAGTTCCAGAGACTTGAAAATAAATAAATAATACATATCTATATGTATAAATATGTATGTATACCATATAGAAAAGATTTGGCCTGTTGACTGTGCTGACAAATTTAATGCACTTTGGAATCTTCAACATCTCAATTAGGTCATACTGAACTTTCTGTGTAGCAGTTGCCTGCATGACAAATCAAAATTGTCTTTCATTACAATTAACTTAAGTTCAAATTAAAACCACATCACAAATAGTCTATTTTTTATTAGTATAGAGATAATGTAACATACTGTCAAGGCTAGAACAGGAACATTTGGAAACTGTGTTTTTAGAAGACCGAGGTTCTTATAATCTGGGCGAAAGTCATGACCCCATTGACTACAGCAATGTGCCTCCTGCAGTGTAATTGCAAGTGATGAAAACTTATATATTGGAGGACGGGGAGTAAGCATTTCAGAAATCAGCATTAGAAGCAGCATTAGAAGTAATTCAATGACTTAGCATGCATGAACCACTTGCGACGGAAGCATACTACCAGTCATTTATAAACAGCCTCTCTACTAATTAGGGGTAAAGTTGTGTACTACTAGACCTCTCCAAACCACACATGTCAGCAAAATTTTTACTGGGAGTTGTTGTTGTTAAGGCATGAATCATCAACATAACTTATACAGATAGCTACAGCATTCACCACTTAAACTATGAAACAAATGCAAAAATCTAAATCATAGGTACGGAACTTATGCATTGGCTAGCTGCTCCTTGAGCTAGATTTGAAAAAGAAAAAGACTTGAGGAAATGTGCTCTATAGCCTTAAGCAACTCTATTCAAGTTATTGTCAAGAATGAACTGCTGGACTTAGGGATGTGATTGAAGGAAAATAGCAATTATAGTTCCTTTTTTATTTAGAACCAATTATTGATGTGTCACGTTACCGCTTCCCATTCTATGTCTCACAACTCCACAAACTAACCATCTAGACCATATTTTTTGTGATCACTTTGTCAAATACACTAGTCAAGTACTCCTAAAGTTTACTCATATCAGCTTTGAAGATGAGATTTTGGTTGCCATAGGAAACTTCTTGGAATATACCTTCAACCAAGCCACGTTAAGATTGGTTGTCAATTTTAATGCAGAAGGACTATAAGGAAATTAACTGTGTGCAAAAAATAATGTCAGCTACTTACTCTTCCTTTAATATGGCAGTGGTTGCATGATTTATTAATATTAGCACGAAAAGCAGTCAAAAAAAAATAAATGTGGACAGAAAAGGTAAAACTACACACTCACATCAATTACAATTAACTGACACAAAATTATGTCAGCTACTTGCTCTTACTTTAATGTGGAAGTGGTTGCATGATTTATTAATATTAGCATGAAAAGCAGTCAAAAAGAAATAAACATGGAAAAAAAAAGGGTAAAAACTACACACTCACATCAATTGCAATTAGAGAGAGACGACCAGCATTATGGCACTTTTCAAGTTTAGAAATAAATCTTTTGCTCTTTGACATCTTTTCTGGAGTAGCGTACAACATTTTAAGCTCTCCTTCGCCCTTTTCAAGGGTCTTATATATAAACTTCTCATTTTCCTTGCTAGTTGTAGAGGTCAACATACATGCTGGAATGCCTAAAGCAGCCAAACCCATCACCTGAGTAATTAATTATAATTAGTAAACCTTAGTTCAGTTAAATTAAAGCACATGAACATATTTAAACTTCAAATCAAAAAAATTCACACCTGATCTTGAATTAAAGAAAGTAAAGGACTAATGACAAGGGAAATCCCATCATGAAGAATAGCGGGAAGCTGATAACACAGACTCTTGCCACCACCTGCTGCCATAATTACTAGAACATCCCGTCCGCTCATGATAGCATTTATGATCTGTTAAAAGTCAAGCAGTTATTAGTACGTACAAAGATTAAAGAATAATCAGCATCATTCACATGGATTGATAAGGGATACATGCATTAAAAAAAAAGGCTCCCTCCCTTCACCAAAGCCTTTCTAGAGCCATTATCTTAGTGAAATTATGTCTAGGACTCCATTTCATGTTTCTGATTATGTACAACTCACAAATCTTATTTAAGATATCCAAAGTTCCCCATCAATCTCCTGTCAAAGTTTTGAGTCCTTAAAAGGATGATTCTAGCTCTGTGCCACTCAACGAGGTTCACAGAAATACTGAACATCCTTGATTACGAAACTTTTATCATACATCAGATTGAAGAATTCATCCAAACCTCTTAATTTTCTTAGTCCAATCCTGCATCCACGATTTTGAAGAATGCAGGAGCTATTTTTTCAGTTAAGTAATTCAATCACTTAACATCCACCAATTGTAAACAATAACATGCACAATTCAAGACAGCTTTTAAATACCAAATATAGCATATAACACAATTTCAAAGATGTTTATACCTACCTACGCATGGAAAACTCCCTCTGTTTTATCAAATTCAAATGAAATTGCCACCGCTAATGAATATCAATGGAACTTAAGATCTTGGGACATTAAAAGTTTAACAAATGGTTTTCTCAGTCATAACTTCTGGGAATTTCATAAAGCAATGGATTTCATTTTTTTTTTCAGTATACTAGTTTCATAAGATAAACTTCGAGTTATACTTTAAGTAGTCGTGTTTGGTAATAGGCTAAAATATTATGATAATTCTATTAGATAAATTTTTTGATATTTGTTGAGAATACCCACATGTGAGTGTCCAAGAAAGAGAGGAAAGAAGACTAACATATAAGCTTAGTGGGCTCCTCCACTTATTGTCAATTAGTTTCAGGATGAAACCTCACTTGAGCTTGTGTGTGATCTAACTTTTCTTCTCATATGGGCCCGTAGGCCTATTGCAAATTCTAACATGGTATAAGAGCCAATGAAGATCTTGGCCTACTGTTTACCCCAGAAGGGAGTCTATCATTTAAGCAACTAGAGAAGGATTTGAAGTCTGTATGGAACAAGTAGGCAAGCAGTAGTTTGCCGTAGAAGGGGGCCTATTTGACCTCAATCAAAAGTCCAGCCCTAATAAGGATTGTTTATGTACCTCTCCAGATTGTCCAAGTAAAAAAGTGACCCACATGTGAGGGGGAGTGTTGAGAATACCTATAAGTGAGTGTCCCACGTCGAAGAAAGAGAGGAAAGAAGACTAATATATAAGCTTAGTAGGCTACTCCACTTATTGCCAATTGATTTTAGGATGGAACCCTCACTTGAGCTTGTGTGTGGTCTTTCTTTCTTTTCTGTGTGGGCCCATGGGCCCATTGCAAATTATAACAATATTCAATGTATCAAAGACATAATATTAGATACTCTAATATTATTTCTTTGATAATTCTTTTAGATATTCAAAGTATTCCACTCTAAGAATGCTTAAGGATATGAAACAAAGCCTCAAAATGTATGTGAAATGAAATTGCAGATTCTGTAGTTATATCAACATGAACTAGATACTAAGAAATTAAGATTGAAACATAAGGACAGATAAATACACGGCCATGAAAAAGGGATAAAAATAAAACCTTTTGCACACTGCCTTCTCCTTCCGTGGACCAAGCTTGTTATCACAAGTCTTCTGTACAAGCTAAACCCCTAGATGAACGTCAATAACTAATTTACTAACTGTTCATAGCAGCATTTACCTTTTATAAGCACTTCTTAACCCCTGTTAGAACCTACCCCCATATACCTACCTGAGGGCTACAATAATCCAAACTGATTAAGGTAGCTAACTCTTGGCTGTACCTAGAAACCGAGCAAGCTTTCACCTTTAAAACTTGTCGTTTGGTTCGAGAGTAAATTCAGTATAGTGCTACACAGCAGGCTACTAGTTTCTAAAACATGACGGATTACTCACCTCTCGTTGATTAGCACGATAAGTGGAAATGCCAAAAACGTTGAGCTTCACATCATCAGCTCGAGAATCCCAATCAAAAGACCCTGACCAGTTTTCCAACGTTGTCATTTGTTCATCTTCAGCAGAAGTTTTGCTTGTTTCCAACTCCAACAGATCCTTCAATTCAGACTTTCTTTCATATAACTTCTCTTGTTGTTCCAGTAATCTCCTTATCTGGGCTGCCACGAACAACAAGAATAACCTCGTGAACCAGTAAACATAAGCAAGAAAATCAATCCTTTATTTCCACTTGTGATGTGATACCCGGTTCAGAGCTAGTAAAAATAACCAAGAAAAATAATTCCTTTACACGAACTTGTTATACCCAGTAGAGAACCGGTAAACATAACCAAGAAAAATCATTGCTTTACATCAAACTTGTCATAAGCAGAGATTAATTTACATGAAAACGGGTACCTTGAACATCTTGAATCTCAGTTTCCAAGTTGTCAAGCTCTTCCAATATCTCTCCAGTTTCCATTCTTTTTTGTCCAAGGAAAAGCTCTCGCCAGCAACAATTCGAACCTACCGAGTAATAAGATTCAGATGAAGAAAAAGAAACCTGAATTGGGCTTCAAGACCAACCGTCACTGTGAAAACGCTCTCGCATATCAAATCTGAAAGTGTATAAATTCTTGCGATTATAATTTTTTAAATTCTAATTTAATTATGTTTAGTTTTTTTTTTTTGACAAATTATGTTTAGTATTTTTATTCACTTCATTTAACTTTAATCGCACATTTTATCAATTCTTCATGATATAAATATTAGCATTAATTATATTTAAAATTATAAAATTTACTTTATTTTACAATACTAGTCAAAACTATTAAATATAGTAATAAGTAATAATTTTAATAAAATTATTGAAATGTAAATTTTTATCACAGGAAAACTTATTTATTAATAGATTTTATTAATATAACATGTCATATCAATACCTTTAACTAATATCCTCAAAAAATCATAATCTAAAATGTTATATATTGGTTTGAACACAATGATACTTATACATTAGTGTATATAATTCATTAGTTCATAAATAATTTTTTTCATGAAAAATAAATCTCACTCAAAACGTTGCAAGTAAATGTTGTCATTGTTTTGCCAGGATCCCGAGTCCCCTTCCCTTGTCTTTATCTTGTCCCATTAAATCTCAGTCGAGACTATTCATTCATTTATTAACTGAAGCTGAGGAATTGATCCCTGTTATTACTGAATTAGTCAAACAAATTTCTCCTAAATTAGCCCTTGACTTAATTCTACACTCTAAAATCTATTTCTTGATAAAATTCTTTTGAAAATCTTTATCAAGCTCATATATCGCACAAAAGATTTAAGGGAATCTATCCATTGGTTTAACTTTTGAGTGTCATACCTTATTAGCTCTAAAATTTAGGTAAAATAAAAGACATCCACAGGAAACTTCTTGTAATTTAATATTTCAAAAAACCTCATATTTTTAAGTTATGTTACGTGTCAATTTTGTCAAAAATTTTGAAAAAGAAATTAATAGAAGGAATAGTAAAAATCAATATTTTAAAAATCAAATTGAACATCGAACTAGTCAAATAAAAGATTTAAAAGTTCAACCTGTATTAAACCGCTATAAAACTAGTATATAATAAATAAAAAGGAAAAGTAAAGTATAAAATAAAATACTTTATTGAAATAAAAATAGATTGATAATATTTATTAATATATAAAAAAAATAATAATTTAAACTAAGATTGAATCAAACATAAAATTTAAAATAATAGCAAAAATAAAATATATTTTATATTATAATTTATTTAAAGATCCATAAAAGATGAAATATGTTTAAAAAGAGTCAATAGAACGGACTATAAGTTTATTATAACTTTTTTAATGTCCTTTAAATATACTTTTTTATAGTGTAAATATTATTTTATCATATTTTTAAATTACCTTAAGTAAAAATACTTATATATATACTAATTAATAATTTAATTTATTAAACAAATTCGTGATAAAAATAATAATTGTAACAATAATTTTCAAATACGATATAAAGAAATAAATAAAAAACTGAAATTTTAACGAATATAATTTATTAGTGAGATTAAAGGATAAAATTGTAATTTACTTCTTAACAATAATAATTTAAAGAAAAATTTTAATTAAAATATGAAGTTATAAATAAAAATAAAAGTAAATTATTAATTTATTAATTAAATTATACGAGTGAAAGAATTGAAAAGAAAAAAATTAATTCATTGAAAAGAAATCAGTTAGTCACATTTTTCTAACATAAGATATGTTCTGCAAGACTGCAACTCAATGTTCTGAATACCGTACCGGACTTGGTACCGGATTGGGCTCTGGAACGGAACTGTACCGGTACCGGTCGGTACCGGGTACCGTTTCGGGATATTTTTTAAATTTATAAAATAGTCCCTAAACTTTTTAAAAATTGCAAAATA
>JANZLH020000011.1:466194-477953 GCA_026770325.2 Erythroxylum fimbriatum | reverse complement strand
CAAAATGAGGAGTCTCGGTAATACCGTCCCTTTAGAACTCTAGCAGCTAGGGAAGATGGATTATGTAATAAACGCCATCCTTGCTTAGCCAAAAGAATATGGTCAATCAATGTTGGAAGGAGAAAAAATATTAATAACCTCCAAAAAAAAATCTAATTCAACGACCATGCAGCGATAACCAAGCGTTCATGCCTGCATGAGTCCCGAATGACCCCAGTGTAATTATATCAATCCGGATATAATATCTACATCAAGTACCTCGTGATGTTCTTGAGAACGTACATACCGTTGGAAATGTAAGAAGAAAGAAGATGAGGAGCTTACGTCAGAGGCTACATTGTTCAATGGACTAACATTTTTAAAATGCCTGAAAAGTTCCCTCATTCATTGCACATGTAAATGTGTTCACCGAATGGCAAGACATGATCAATGTGATTCGGGTCCACCAGTAATTGCATATGGCATATACAAGTTCCAGAACTTGTTCATTCAAGAACAGACAAAATTTCACTTTCCAAATTCAATTTCCTGTGCCAACTATAATAAATTATCATGTCATAAAGAAAAAACAACAAATTATGCAAAAAAATCTAAAAAGAATGTGAAAAATCATTACTTGGATGTGGAAGTGGAGCCTGCTCCAGGAAAAATCCAGTATCTGGTTTGCTCATTCTCGGTAAAATATGAACGGCAACCGCTTCGAATCCCGGCGGAGTTTCAATTACTCTCATCCTCACAGGCTTCGACACCATATCCACCACCACTATCCCATCATCACTGCCGCCACATAAGACACAAACTCTTCCGCCTCCTGCAGCAATCTGCTGAGCTCCTCTGAGTCTCTCAGACTTTATTATATTCTCCCATTTGTCCCTTTCAGGATCGTACGTTCTCAGAGCACCTTTTCTTTCGTCAACCACATACATCACCTCCTCGTTCATGGTCGCCACCGGGCCTTTCCAGCCGGCGAGCATCCCCTCCGGCATGTTCTCCCAATCCTCTTTCTGGGTATCATACACAATCCCTTCTTTTGCTGCATCACCTTTCATGTTCACCATGCACAGCTTTCCTCTCCACCCCACTGCGTCCACAGCGTCTCTGCTAAATCTTGCATCTTTAAGCCCTTTAACCTTCTCCCATTTCCATGAACACCCAGAAAAAGAATTATTGGTATCGGAACTCTCTTTCTGATTCTGAGTTGCACGATCTTCATTTGTTCTTTGTGGCTCCCACTTCTCGACTGACTTGGCAACGTCAGTAGAGAATTGGGATCCCATGCCGCTAGCAACGTACACAATACCGTGGGTTGTTCCAGCGGCGCACCACCGTCTAGGGGTGTCAAGAGGTGGACCGAAGGACCACTTGCGAGAGGTTGGATTAAAAACAAGAGGACGAGACAAGGCGGGGTTGAAATTGTTGGAGGTAGCAGCAAGGAGGACTAGGCGGCCGGAGACTGAGACGGATTGGATGGGGAGGTGACGGGAGATGTAGGAAGGGTGACGTAGGAGGAAGCGGAGAGGAGGGTCGTCGGGCGGCGGAGGGAGACAATCCCATCTGGAGGAGATGGGATCGTATGTAAAGAAATGGATAGAACTTGCATGATTATTGTTATGTTGCGTGTTGGTTGATGATAGAATAGTGTAAAGAGACAAAAAGGGAGGGAAATCAGGTGAGTAAATGAGGCGGCGCCATAAGTGACAGACAGAGAAAAGCAAAGAAGGTGGCACTAGGGAGAGACACAGCTGTGCTAAATGGTCAGGCAAGCCTGGTATGATAGCTTGTTCATGGCGGGCATGGTGGTCGTTGTTGTGGTTATTGGTCTGCTTTGGTCGTTTAAGTGGGTGTTCGTGACTGGTCTCTGAGTTAGAGGCCTGGATTGGATTGGCCATCATAAGCCTGTGGAGGATTTGAGGCACTTGGAATGCTAGAGATGAAGGGTTTGTTCTTTCCTTTGTTGGATTCGGGTTTTATTTGCATATTCATAACTTCCATCAACTTCATCATTTGGAGACTTGGAGTAGGGTCCACCAAGTGTTGGTCTTCAGTTTAGGAACTAGTGCTTTGATTGTTTTCTTTCCCTTGTAATAATAATAATAAAAAAAAAGAATGTATCCATCTTATCTAAAGATTCTTTGTCCATATGAAGCTTCCGTATTCTCTTGGTCAAACGCATCTTATTCATAATTTTGAGCCACACGATTATCATCACAAAAGGTGGAGTAGGTTAAATTCTTCTTAAAAAACAAGACACATGATCTTGAAGAAACATGTGAAAAATGATAGTAAAGTTCACAGTAGTGAGAGTTGAAGATATCATGAAAATGAAGAAGAAAAAACGTGGAAGATAAAGATTGAAAATGAAGAGAGAAGAAGACAACATCAAATGAAAATGAAAGACAAAGAATAGTCTTCCAAATGAAAGGAAATATCGTTGATGGGCGTGTAGCATAGTAAGTGACACTTGTCATTTGTCGCGTATCATCACTTTATAGTTTCTAATAGGCTTTCTTTTTTAACCAGTCCATTTATTTTCAATTTCTAATTCAATTGTTTCCCAATTTTTTATGATATTTGTCATTAAATTATAATGTCATTTATCAACAATTTCTACTGCCATTTGACATTTAATTCTACTACCATTTATTAATTGTATTATCACTTGACTTTTTTTCCTAGTTCAAAAATTAATCAAAATTTCATAATTTTTCCAGATTTCACCCAAAAATTCTAATTCATCAATAAAGTATACTAAATCAAATTTCAAGCTAAGGTATTCGCTATCCACATCATAATCACTTTAAATAAAAAAATCATTTATACTTAGAAAATGTCAAATGAGTGCATAAACATTCATTGCAATGTGTATGAAAATCTATTCACATGTGTGTATATGCTACTGTTATGCATGAGTATGAAATGCATTTTTCTTATCTCTTATTGTCATTTCTCATTTACAAAAATCTAGGGTTCTAACCCTTTGTATGAAAACTGAATGTTATATTTAATGACTCACTTTGCATTATTTTCAAATTGTGATCCTACAACATCTTAAAATGTTGTCAGAGAATCAAAATGGCGAAAGGCAATGGAAGATGAAATAGAAGTCATTGGAAAAAATGACACTTGGGAGATAACTGAACTTCCAAAATGGCACAAAATTATTGGTGTAAAGTAGGTTTTCAGTCAAAACTGAAAGAAAATGGTGAAGTTGATAAGTATAAAGCGTGTTTGGTAGCTAAAGGATAGAAGCAAGAGTTTGAGGTGGATTATAAAGAGATTTTTGCTCCAGTTGTGAGGCATGACACAATCAAAATGGTGATTGCTTTGTTAGCACAATATTCATGGCCTATCTTTCGGCTAGATGTCAAGTCAGCATTTTTGCATGGACACTTAGAGGAACAGGTATATGTTGATCACCCTCTTGGCTATGTTAAAATGGGAGATGAGTATAAAGTGTATAAATTAAAGAAAGCTCTTTATGGATTGAAACAAGCCCCACAAATTTGGTATAATCGTATTAAGACTTATTTCTTGAAAAAGGCTTTCTTAAATGTCCATATGAACATACGTTTTTTTGTTAAAGCTGGAGAGGGAGGAAAATGCTTATTGTGTGCTTATATGTGGAGGATCTTATTTTTACTAGAAATGATAGTGTCATGTTTGAAGAATTCAAGAAGTCTATGATGGTGGAATTTGAAATATCTAATCTTAGTATGATACATTACTTTCTTGGCATAGAAGTAGTGCAATCCATTAATGGAATTTTTATTTGTCAAAAGAAATATGTGAGAGAAATTCTTGATAGATTTCAGATGAAGGATTGCAAAAATGTGAGCACTCTACAACTGAGTTTGGCTTAAAGTTAAACAAAGATCGTGAAAGAAAGAAGGTGGACAACATACTTTACAAACAAATTGTGGGCATCTTGATGTATTTAATAGCAACAAGACCAGACATAATGTATATTGTGAGCTTAATAAGTAGACACATGGAGAATCCAATTGAGATATACTTATTAGCAACCAAGAGAATCCTTCGATACTTGCAATGAACTAAAGACTTTGAGTTGTTCTATAAGAAAGGCAGAATCTCAAATTTAATTGGATTTGCTAACAACGATTATATAGGAGATCAATCTGATAGAAAGGGTAATTCAGGCTATGTTTTTATGCAAGGCACAGGGGCTATTTTATGGTCTTCCAAAAAATAACCTATTGTTACTTTATCAACTAATGAAGTTGAATTTGTAGCTGCAACATCAGCTTGTGCTTGTCAATCCATTTGGCCAAAGAGAAATCTTGAGGAATTGAACTCTCCAAAAATCCTGATATATATGGCAAAAGCAAGCACATAGAAGTGAAGTATCACTTCTTGAGAGAGCTTACGCAAGGTGAAGTAATTGATCTTATCTTTTGCAAAAGTGGAGACCAAGTTGCTGACATATTCACCAAATCCCTCAAATCACCAAAGATGAGAAGATTGGTTGGCATTTGCTCGATGTAGAATCTAATTTGAGGGAGGGTCTTTGTTATTCTGTTAAACTGAGTGTCTATAACATCAGTTCAGGGGAGGGTATGCTGGGAGTGTTGTGCTGTCCTAGCCTATAAGGATCTGAGTGTTGTGCTGTCCTAGTCTATGCGAATCTGTTTTATTGTTCCAGTACCTAGACATGTGTTGAACTAGTTTATAGGGATTTGTTTTTATTGTTCCAGTTAGTTTTTTTTTTGTTTTTTATTGTTCCAGTTAGTTTTTTCACTTGACAAGTTAGTGGGTTAGTCTGGTTTAGTTTGTTCCTATTTTGTCGGTCTTTCGGTTAATGTCTTAGTGTTCTTTTATTCTTAATCCTTGGCTCAAAATGGAAAATTTCAGGTCAATTTTTGGCAGGTGAGCAAAACGGGCCTCTTACTTGACACAACGGGGCCTTTTAGCCCCTAAAGATATTTGGCAGGTTTTACTTGGAGCAAAACGGGCTTCTTACCTACTTTGAAGTGCTGACTTAGTTTGTATGATTTACGTATTCTGAGTTGTCAGAGTGCGTGTTTTGGTGACCGGCAGGTCTGTGTATTAATAACCCTATCCCCACTCCGAGTTCAGATCCTCTGTCAAATATTATGGTGTCTTATTATGTCTAATAAATCTCAGCTATTTATTTATGTGGGGCTCGCATGGGACCTGCGTAGGTCCCACAAAATAAATGGCTTAGATTTAATGAGACAGAATAAGACAGAGTAAAACTGGACAGAGGATCTGGTTTCCCCCACCCCACCGTCGAATCTGTTGTCTTCCATACTACCATTATTGCCATCACCAAGCATCTCGCTCGGATAAATCATAACTAGTTAAATGATTTGATCAAAGTATGATTACACGAGAAGTATAATGTTTTTTTTCTCTGTCTCCTACAACTAAACACATCTGTCCTGGAGACGGAGACAAGATTCTCTGTTCTGTCCACCGTAAATCAAACAACTCACTGTCTCCAGCTTCTGTTCCGTTCCGTTCCGTCTTTAGCTACCGAAGACGCTAACCAAATGCAATGAGAATACTGTACTTGAGGTCACTTACATGACAAATAGATTCAATTTGCATGATTGTTGATTGGACGATAAGAAAAATCTGTTACATATTTTTGTGTGAGCTCGATTTAATAAAAAATTATATTAAAATGAGAATAAATATTTTCAACACTTTGTTTTCAATAGCGAAATAGGTATGTAAGTTGGCTTCAATACAGATTGATCGTCAAATAGAGAAAGTTGGAGTTTGTCATCTTCTCCAATTGAACTCCTCCTTATATACTTGTTTTGAATCCTACTCGATGGAGATACAGTCCTTCTATCTCTAACAACATTATTTATTTAATTGTGATTGATTTTAATATAAATTGTTTAATTTAGGAAAATGATGGCGTGTTTTATATGAATAAGATGCCCTTAGCATAGAACCAAAAGGATAGTTCGAGTGTTTCAATTCATTTACCTTCTTCATTCATCTGTTTTATGCACTGTTAACATATAGTTGATATGCATGCATCATCAACAGTCTCGTGTCCCCACTTGGAAGGACATGACTTTGAGTATTAAATGTGATGTTACATATTACTAATTCTTTGAAGAAATTAATTATTTGTCTATTTCTATACCAAGCTTACTTGCGAGTTATATCATCGATCAAAGAAGCCTGCCATTGAAATTCGAGTTGTAAGATACAGTATATGCAGAAAATCCTCCTGTTATATTTAGTTCAGGGCGCATTAAGCCTCGGTCTTTAAGACTAAGGCTTAGTTTGCACTACAAGAAATAAAATTTAGTGACGGAAATTACTGACGGAATATTTACACATTATGTCGGAAAGCTTAGTTAGCGACGGAATTTACTGACAAACCAAAGCGTCGGAGGAACGGTAGTAGATAATAATTAATTTGCGACAAAACCAGAATGTCCGTCGTCAATTTACTGACGGAAATTTTGTGTACCAGTCGGAGAATATACTGACGGTTATTCTGTGCTGTCTTTGGTCGGTAAAGTTACCAACAAAAAATATATGCTTGTCGGTAAACTTACCGACAGATTTGTTTATTTCGTTGGTAAATTAATGTTATCATTACTGATAGTTATTAGTTTTCCGTCGATAAATCGAATAGATTTTACCAACGAACTCTATTTTTCGGTCGGTAAATTTACTAAAAACTTTTTTTTTAATTTCACTACATTAAATTTTATTTGATGATGTTATGATTGATGCATAAATAGTTATGAGTTATCTGTTGGTAATATTTTAATTTGTTTCAACATTTAACTTGTTAAAACAGAAAGTTGATTGATGATATAAAGTAAAAATTATCTTAATTGTTAATAAAAAATTATTTGTAAATAATAAGTATTTGTAATTCATACAAAATGACTACACGTACACTATTTATTTGGTAACCGTAGATGCTCTGATTGTTGCGATAAGGTGTTGCACCTCCCTTTCAACTCTTCCACTTCATTACGAAGCTGCGTTATATACTCTATTGATTGTGGCAATTAAGTTGTCAATGTCTGTACTGTGCTTCGAAGCTCATGGATTTCATTGGGTGAGGACTGCCTACTAGATGTTGCTGTACTGGATGTGGAGAATTGCGAATAACATGAATTCACAAATACACCTAAGCTGAATTTTCTTCCTTGACTTTTCATACCACCCATTGCATGAAGATAGGTTTGAGTATCTCGTCAACATCTTCAGATTGCTGAGACTGTCGTTGAATGCTTTCTTGTATTTGGTCATATCATAAGGCAATATGTTAGTAAGTGATAATTATCAAGCATTAATATTAAAGCATAAATTTCACATAGATTTAGTTCTCTACATCGGGTGTTGACGAAGGTCACACTGTGATGCTTCTTAGTGAGAGTGTGCAAAAATAGTTAACGTACAACTTAGTGCCTATAGACTTTTCCTGCATCATGATAAAATGTTATAAGTCAACTACAATTTATAACATTATCATTCTTCATAATATACATATTTTCATTCAAAAATTCACACGTCAATTTAAATTGAAATACACCAAAATAAAAAAAATCAAAATATAAATGTAAAGTGTAGATACTTACACGCCTCTTTGCATGCTTGTGGTGGGTAATAAATCCTCCAGTATGTACGGGAAGACTCTCTCCCTCCGGTTCTTCACATCTGTTGGTAGAATTACGCTCTAAAATAGACATTGCCTCGGGTGATGTCCAATACTGCTGCCAATGACTCCATATTTGTTCAGAAATATAAGGCGGTCGTACACACCAGTCTTGTGTATCGCACCAACAAAGTCTCGATAACGTGTATATGGCCGTCTCTTTCATACTTTATAAATGACCGTGTCAAATTCAGAATTCGAAAAAAATTCTTTCTGAAATAAAAGGAAAAACATACGTTAAGTATTTATAATGTAATAATATTTATCTAATAAATGTATAAAAATCAATTTAAAAACAAAAAATAGTTTTTTTTAACCTCAAACTCCTGAAAGTAAAATTCCTTTGTCGCCTGAGAGATATTCTTCTATATATAACCCTCAACTCAATCTTCTCCTTGAATTTGAATGTCATATTTTTTGAACACGGTCCAGACGGAATCAACCTAATATTAAAACAATTAATTTTATACTATTTTTTAAATTTAAACCTATAACTTAATTATAAACATATGGTGTTTCATGTATTTTCGCCTACAGATTGTTGACAATCGTGATGTAGGTTCTTCTATCAGCTCCCTCAGCTCCAAGCTGGAGGTCGCCTCCTTCATCCACATGTACGGAAGGTGTAATAACAGGTACGAAAGGTGATGCTTCATCTGTAAGTGTAGTAGTAGCTTGAGATACAGAATCTGATTGGGTTGTGCTGATGCGTAATCTCTGTTAGAAATCAAGTAACACACTTTTCCCTAACAAACTGCTATATACACAATTGTGCCCAATCAAGAATCTAGAGCAATTCAAAACTTAAAATATCCTATTTAGCTATGTGTTCATGAGTTGGTGCTTTAATCCTTTATAACTAGCAAAGCAAGAGACTCTAATCCAATAAGATCTAGCTTTTTCATGGAAAATCTGTCTGTGGAAAATCTATGTGCATTAAAAGTCTACTTATAGAAATATTGAAACCAATAAATATGAGGCAAATGGCTATGAACAAGTGAATATGGATATATTTATCTTCAGTGCCACCAAACATGCCCAGTTGTACACTCTCTAGATTTAGATTCTACTATTTAGGGCTCCAACTGGTACATTCTTTGTAATTTTTATTTAAAACCAAGTTAGTATACACCAAACGACTTCGTTTTCTTTTATTTTAAAACGCTATAGCCGAAGGAGGTGACGACGTTTATCATGAACATTTACTGATGAAAATTGTTCGTTGGTAAATTCAAATTTTTTTTATTCCACTAACAATTCCTGCCTTCTTTACCGATAGGCAATTTATACTGTGGCTAAAATTCGTCGCAAATTTTGCTGGGATCATTTCCTTCCATATTTAGTGACAGAATTTACTACCGCCAATAAATAAAATTTTTTCCGTCAATGTTACTGACAAAAAATAATTTTCCATCAATAATTTGTAACAGTTTCTTTTCCGTCGATAATTTTTTATCGCTACTTCCTACTTTTCTTGTAGTGTTGAGATAAAAAGTCGATAATAGGAGACTAAATTTGTATCATCGTCAAAAACAACCTCATATCCAATTTCTTAGTGAACCCATCACCACACACGAAAGTTTTCCGATATCCCCTTCTCCGTCTCATTAATCCAGCTTCCTTTTTGCTGTCAGGTCTACCTAATATATATTGTTTGGCCAAAAGTCGCATAACGAGGTTGAGTAACATCGAAGTAAGTAAAGAGGAAAAGGAGATGGTGATGTTCGACGACTTTTGTTGGATTACCGGAAGAAGATGAGACAACTTTGGAGATAAATGTAAGTTTTCATTTTATGTTATGTTTTTCTTTCGATAAATTTACTCGTATAATTTTGCTATCACATAAATATTTATTTGATAATGAGTTATGTAATGTGGTGTGCAATGTTAGTATTATTTACTAAAGAATTAACGAGTTAGTTTTATAGCAAATGAAAAGTTCTAATAACTAATATTATAAAATTAATTAAAGTTTATGATTTTAAACATAATTTACCTTAAAATAATGCTCTTAATAACTTTCTTTTCTGTTAAAAACCTTTTCTTTCATACTCTTATAAACCAAATGGATAATCGATCTTCAAGTATCTAATTTTTATTTTTTAAATTTAGTATATAAACTTTTAAAATTTTCAATTGAGTTATCAGTCTTTTAAAATTTTAACAGTTCAGTTCAAAATGTTAATTCTATTAGTAACTTGTTGATTTGAGTAACATAAATTTTTTTTTTTATCTTTGACCAGGGTATCCACCGGCAGACCCAGTGATTAATCCCCTCGTTGATGGAAGGCACCTTATAGGATGGGACAACTGACCCAAGGATTTAAAGCTTATTTATGTCATATAGACGTCCACGGAAAAATAATAGTCATGGTTAAACTGTGGTAGAGGAATTTTTTAGGTAGACACTACATATCATGAACAACAAATATTTCTTTAGCAAATTATTAACAAAAACTAACATTTTAAATTGAACAATTAAAGTTTTTAAAAATTGATTTTTCAAAATTGAAAATTTTAAGTGCTGAATTGAAAAAATCCCAACAGGTCTAACATTTTTGAATTAGTTATCCATAAATCAAACAATTCTAGATTATATTCTATGTTTATTTTGTTATTGTTAACATTTTTTATTAGAGTAGCAATAATTCTTTTTAAATTAATTTAATCAACCAAAGATTTATTTAGATATAATCCCCTTTCAATAACAATAGGATATTATTTATAATAAATGATCTTATTTGTTGGTCAATTGATTTTAAAAATTTTAAATTTCAACATAATATCATTTTGAAATTATGAATGAAGGACAAATATAATAGACATAAAATAATTTTGTTAAACATAATAATTGAAAATTTCGGACATAATCCGGTGTATTTTTTTTTGATACCAGGGAAAAGAAACTAAACAAAATCCGTGCTAGCCAGCACACCCTGCTAGCGCAGGTTCTGCGGTAACACGCTCTGTTCATATCTTGGTGAAAGAAATCCATTAGGATCCTCGGGAGCTCCCGGATAAAATGAAGGCCTGGATTTGAGACAAAGGCTAAATTTAGTCATGCTATCAGACTTGAAAAGAGAAAGTAAGAGAAATCTCTCATTTTTTTATTATATCGTACCCAGCTTACAAAGAGAATTTATAATACAATTGTGCAAGAAACTAGGAAGAAATTTAGGAAGAAACAGAGGAGAGAAATTTGCTCTAAACTAAGAAAGAAAAGATATACAATAGCTGTACAACTTCTATTCTAAGAAAGAAAGAGAGATTTGAGGGAGAGAAAAAATCTCAACATGAGCTGCCATAACCGCAGCTCTATACTCAACTTCAGTTATTCATAACGATGCTGTTCGCTGCATATAGCCAATAGTTAATCACCGACTATAATGGTCTGCTCCTCCCACATTACAGCATCTTTCAATTTGATTTGAAGCATTTTTGTTGTATTAAATCCCAAAATCAGTAGTTCCTTTCACGTAGCCTAGAATTCATCGTGTTGCATTCAAATGGAATCTTCTTGGTTTTGCCACAAATCGGCTAACCACTCCAACTGCAAATGTGTATTAAATTAAACTACCAACCATTTGTACGTAGCTGGGTATTCCAATTCTGTTAATCTAGCCGTTATTAAATCATGAACGCGGTAGAAAAACAAAATTTTTTACGGATTTTAATTGGATCTCGATAATTATATATAAAAACATGAATTGTAAAATATGAATCATACTTGATTCACGTTTCTTGTTGAAATCTTTTAATAAGTCCTTCACTACGTCAACCACGAATTGTTCAATCGTCTAGCTTTTATCAACATCCACCAAAGCAATTCTTCTATTATAATTATAATTAAATTCTAATTCTAATTAATTTAATTTTAATAAAATCAAATATTTCATGTTTGATCCTTAAAGTTTTTCAAACTTTATAATTAAGTTTAGCTTAATTAAATAGATTTTTCTTTCACAAATTGCTCTTTGATGTGTAACCCGTTAGATTCCTAATATATTGACAATGATTATAAATTATAATTATAATTTACAATTAGAACCTTTTAATTTATCTTTATCTAATTAAACAATTT